>MNCI01033114.1:287179-442795 GCA_015680685.1 Gnetum montanum | reverse complement strand
AACTAGAGCTACTCTATCATAAGCTAGAGAGATATCTACAATTGATACACCATTTTCTTTTGACTCTAGATAAACCCTCATGCCAACATTCCCAATTGCAATGTCATTATCCCTTGATTTTCAAAACATTCAATTCAGCAACATTTTCATTTCTATTCCAACTTCATGGTTAATTAACTGTTGCAGAATTCTTTACAAGAAAGAACATAATCCTCCTTGAACAATTTCAGTTCATTAGGATTTTGTACCTCACCATTTGCAAATAAGTCCACCTGTTCCATGAAATGGTAAAAATGTGCCAACAGTATGCACATGTGGTAGGGTAGCCGCAGTTGGTGAAACACCCCAAGAAATGTGAGGTCATTCTCACTTCACCAGGAAAAGTACTTCATGCAACGTTACGATAGTTCTTTGGGAGGATAATACTTTGAGTTTAGGCTGACCAGTTCAGAAAATTTTCTACTTTGGGCATGAATGGGCTCTACAAGTCATCCTTCCTGTTCATCCAAGTAGCTTGCCTGGTTGACAACCTGCTCAGAAATGGCACAAAGTTGGCAGTAGCATTCTGCATGCACAAGAAATAGTTTGAAAATTTTTCTAAGGCACAAAGTTTGCTACGCTATGCTACATCCCACTATGTAGCATAGCAAACTTTAGAAAAAATTTGTAAAGTAAGATGTCACACTATGCTATTATTGGCGATCGGTTGGTATGCGATCACCAACGAGTGTCCTCAAACAGGATTTAGGTGCTTGCTGGTCTTTGGCAACACTAAGGCCCAAATACCTCCAAATAGACTCAGTATTTAATGCGAGTATGTGTGTGTGCTATTGCGGTATGCGGTTGTGAAAAATGAAACAATTGCATTCTGTGTAAACTACAAATGACTTATCTTAAAGAGATTCAGCCAACTTTGCCAAGTACTGTGAGTTATTGAGAGTTCCTATTTTGTTCAATTGCCTAGTCTACGTGGTTCTTATAAAACCTACTTGTAACAAATAAAATTTTGTAAAAAAATTTGAGCACAACTTTGTGAATCTACTTCTAATTTTCCTTAGAGAAAGAGATAGTTCCACAAGAAAACTAGAAATAGAGTAAGATTCAATGGAAATAGACAGATTTGTGTTAAGACCTCAAATATTTAAACAAGGTAAAATGACACAAGTAAACACTTCATAATAAAGCTATCCCAAATTCAATAACTACAAATTGTTCAAACTTCCAAGGCTCAAATAAGAAATTTATTCAAGAGAATTGTACTATGCTACCAAAAAATTGTTGTGTAAACTATCACGTACGAGACTCCATTTTTGCTAGATAATGAATGTCAAAAATTGAATTCAACAGAACCTTCAAAAGACTTGACAATTTCTGATTGAAATACCACAGAGATTCACTTTAAAGATGAAAGAAAGCTATTCTGGTCCCATCAAAATACCAAATATTTTCTAAACCCTCTTGACTATTGAATCGTTCAATTGCAGGACTACAAGCAGAGGCTCTTTTACAACAATCTCAATAGCAGTTCTTCTACATTGCACAATAATCAAATTCACTACTAAAATGCTCTTAAGGCTTTCAAACACAAGTACTTATATGGCAAAATTTTAATAGAAATCTTCTATTATGTAACAAGAACAAAAAGGGTAATCTAAAAATTCCAAAATTACTTGCCAAACATGATACTATCTAAACCACTAGCTAAAAAATTTAAAGAAAATAAAAATAAAACATAACTCATAGGACCATGACAAAGAGGCTGAAATCTTTTCTTTGGCCAGTCATCTTACAAGAAATCTTTCACAATGTGTGACCCCAAGTGTGTGCTAGTAGTCCCCAAGTGTGGTCAAGTGTGTCATTCTTTTCTTCTTATCCCTGAAGCATTTTTATAGGGTTCAAAAGGTAGTTACATATTTTAAAATATCTTAGCTAACTTCTCTCCCAAGTAAGGGAGTTATAACTTGCCCAACAACTTAGGAGATTACTTGCCCAACAAGTTAGGAAGTTGTAACTTATACATAAAATTAGGAGAAAAACATGCTAGCATTGGCATGTGTAAATATTACAAATATTTCTTTTATAAGTGACAACCCATATAATAATAATGATAAAAATATAACTCTAAGATCTCTAATACTATAAGAGCTTTATACAATTGTCATTTTATTTTAATTATTTAGAATTTTAAGTTTTTAAATATTAAATATCATTGAAGCCCTAGCAATTTTTATGAAAGTAATTTAGAATCCACCTTAGTGTAGACGTTGGTGTTAGCGGTTGTATGGTTAATGAAGAAAGTCGATCCTTGTAAATTTGTATTTTAAATGCCTAAAATTTGCTGCTAGCTTCTTGGTGCTGTTAGAACATCTCCAAATGTCAAGGTCGAATGTGAAGGTGCCAGGCCTAGAACTACTGACAAATAGTTTCAAATTATTCTGCCTTGCCAGAACCATATATCAACTACCACTACGAAAGAAGGCTCTGCCACCGTGTTTGGTAATGTTGCTGTGTGTTCCGCAAAAAACTGTGGTTGTTGTAACCTTTGCTGTTGTGCTGTCCTGCCTTGCCTTGTCCTACCTTCACCTCAGACCATGCGCTCGATCTCATCATTGATTAGCTGCACTTTTTCATTGGTGCTAGTGATTTTTTTTGACACCTATCGTCTTGATGCCTAGGGATAGCGGAGTCACGTCGAGGAGGAGCAGGTCATGGACATTGTCGCTGGACTCACCGGAGAGAATGGTGGCCTATACGGTTGCACCGTAGGCAACGGCCTCATCAGGGTTGATGCTCTTGCAGATCTCCTTGCCATTGAAAAAGTCTTGAAGCAGCTACTGGACCTTTAGGATCCACGTAGAATTGTCCACGAGCACGATGTCGCCAATGGAGACTTGTAAATTTGCTGCCCACCTGTATTGTCTAGGTTTTGTTTGTGTTGCCAACAACTACGTGAGCGAGGGTTTTGGCATTTTTTGCTGGATGCAGCAAGCGTGGATAAACCCCAATGATTACACCATTGCAACCATTCTCGATGGCTGTGCCAAAACTAGGAGCCTGCAAAAGGGTGAAGAACTGCATTTTGAGGCCATCAGAAGAGGGATGTGCAGAGATATGTTCATGAGCAATGCACTGATCTTCAATAGAATTTATGGCAATTACTGAATCCTGAGTAAAATTAGTGAATCTGACACCAAAATTTCTGGCCCTAGCAATACGTGGCTTGCTTGAACTCTATTTCTTTCGTACCCTTCAAAATGAAAGTATCAATCAATCTACCAGACATTGCTACTAGACCAAGACTATCCTTAATGTTTTGGAATATTTCCTTATTGGGAAATCATTTCCTAAGGGTATTGATGATGCAAGTACTTAATTTCTTGGATTCTGATGAATCATACTTTGCATATTCAACCACAGTCATTCCATCAGGAATCAAGTTCAGTGTTGCTTATCCATTATTATGATTATGGAAAATAAAACTTCTCAATTGATTATCCTTCAGTTCCTCCCCAAAAATGTTTACATTGAAGGAAGTGTTGTCATAAAAATCTTGAATAGCTTGCTCAACCTAAGCCCACATAGGTTCTAACTCCTGTGATATTTCATCATACTCCAAAGAAAACTCATCATTCCGTCTCCTAACAAGATTTGGCAAATTGAAGACATTCAATGCTTCTTCTTCTTCTTCATTGCTAGCGTCATGTTCATCATCTACATTTGATTTTGATGAGTACTCTTCTCCAATTTTACCCATCAACCCATAACCTTAAAGCTACATGTTTACTTCTATATTTTCAAACATACATTTTTTAAAAAATTCAATGTCAAAATTCTTGGATGGGTAGATAATCTCTCTGTTAAATCAATATAGAACAAACGATAAGTGAAATCCCCTTTCAATCATAAAGTCTACTCCATTAAATGATAAAAAATGTACCAACACCAAGATGTTCCAATTTTTGATAAGATAGTCCAACTGTTCCATGAAATGGCCAAATGTGCCAATAGCTATGCTATGAAGCGTAGCATGGTGTAGCAGCAATCGCACATCTAGTTTCACAACCCAACTTCAAGTCCTTTAAATTTTCCATTCCATTAGGAAGCAGCAGACCATGTCTGCTACTATGCTACACTGAGCTACATGGCGCAATGAGGCGTAGCAATCCTACGGAAGAGATAGAAGGCAACTCAAAGAAATAGGGCCAGCAAGGTTGCAAGTTCCGCAGTGTAGGAAGCAAGGTTTGTAGTTTGGCAAATTTTTTTGTCACTAAGACCAGATGCTATGCTACATAGCATAGCATAGCAATCATGTAGCATATGTGTAGCAAAAAGTAGGATAACATGCTACGCCACGCCAAGTATGCCACGCTACGATGCGTGGCGAAACATGCGAGTGGTTGTGCGATATCAATGCACTCCACCTAATTGGACTATTAGCACACATCTCCAGATGTTGACGATGCAATTACAGCATGGCATGATGATAGTTGTGACATTGTAGTCTCACAATCACAATGGTCATGAGCGTCTAATGATCATACTGGCACATGTAGCACGAATAAGTCAATGAAAGTCCAGGGCATGTGGCATCCAAACCACCCCTTTCACATGCCCTTGGTCCTATAAATACCCCGATGAGCAACATTCAGAAGATTCCAGTTCTACTCAGTTAAAAATTTTTGCTAAGTCTGGCTCATACTCTCTTTGGTTTCAGTAGAAATTTTGCTCAGTTCAAAACTTTACCAAGTGTCTCGTTTCTCTTCTACTTGGCAAATAAATTTCTCCTCCTAGCACATTGCAGCATCGAACATTGTAAGCTTTCTATTTGACACTGCAAACAGTTAGCATTCCCAGCTGACATTCCATTCTGTCCCCCTTTTTACCACCTTGGTAGAATCCTCGCACTATCAGCACCAAAGTTTGTGCCCAAGCACACAACCTACCCGCTCTACAAACCCTAGTTACTCTTGAGATCTTTGCACTCCGTTACGTTGTGCAACTGACTGTATCCACCTTGACAAAGTAAATTTGTAACTCTAGAGTGGTGCATTCTTCTAACTGTATTTTACTTTGTTTCCTATTACTATTGCATGTTGCATTGTTTCCTATCTTACTTACTTTCAAGTATAGTTTCGCTTATTTATTTTTGAGCAATCATTTTGCATTCCCATCCCTATTTTCAAATTATATGTTGCAAAAGGCTATATAGACACCGATTAAGTCCTTGTCTGATCGAGAAGACCATTCAGGGTACCTCGTATCTACACACACTCCCATCATGGCTCCTTGCAGGTACAGGATCAAGACTATCGTGCCCTCCAATCCCTTGGTGTTTTCCAGCCACTAACATTTTCGATCGCTACAATTTTCTGAAGCTAGAAGGAGGGCCTTTTGGGTGCCTTTTTTACGTGTCACGGTAGTTCTATGAGCCTTTTGCACCCTGATACACGTAAGCGCAAATGTGACACCCTTCTGTGGTTGTTTGCACTTTGCGTGGTGTAGATCAGTCAATTCGATGGTTCCTTAGGAGCCCTACAGAACACAAGACCTCCGATTTTCAATTAACTAGCCTATTTAATAGTAGTCTTGCATGCGTTCTATACACCATAGTGCATGGTACAGGTTGATTGCTTTGATGGTTCCTCCAGATCCCTATGAGATGTAAATCTTTTTTTTTTTGCTAGTTAACTTGCCCATCTCATGATCTTGCATGTGTTCTATACCTCATCGTATGTGGTACAGATCGATTGCTTTGACGGTTCCTTGAGGACCCTATGAGACCCAAAGCGTTTGCCAGTTAGCTGAACCTATCTTACGGTAGTCTTGCACTTTCTCTGTACCTCATCATGCACTGGTGTAAATGTGACACCCTTTCGAGGTTGTTTACGCATTGTGTAATGCAGATCAGTCACTTCGATGATTCCTCAAGAATCTGGCGAGACGTAAAGCCTTTCTCTTCTTTTTGGTTGCTTTTTAGTATTTTTGTTCTTTTTTGCACCCTTTTGCAAAACTACTCAGTTTGCAATGGCTTTTTCAACTACTGTTGCCCATACCTTCAACATTGATGTTCCTGTCACGGTTCAAGGCACTATTGGTGTCGAATAATTGCTGAACCTAATGCTAGAAACGCGCCAATCTCTTAGAATCCAAAACTGAGGACCTAAGAGATTGGCCCAGCAACAAGAGTGTTATAGTTTCCTCTATGCAAAGGTGTAGGAAAATCTACCCTTAGATGGACACGAACTCGAGGACAAATGTAGCTTCGAGTTTGCTTATTGCAATGGGAAGTAATTTGTACCTATTCCCGGTGTTTCTTTACCTTTAACAAAAGCATACCAAAGGCTTCTAGACCAACTAATCTAGTTGAATAGGCTTAGGGAGCAACAAGATACAATGTCCAACCAAGATGATGCTTTCCAGGATGGATAGGAGGAGCTCAATTCCCAATTGGACGAGCAAGGTTCGATCGACCCCGCTCCTATCCCTTCTACCCAGTCCTTCTAGGCTAAGACGTTGTTTGTTACTGCTCCCTTTGTAATTATGCCTACACTTCTGCAACCTGCAACTACAGCCACTATGGGTAGCCACGCTAATCCCATGGTGTTCCAACACCCTCTTTCTCCTACTTCATTTACAGCTACTATCCCTTTACAAGCTATCCAACAGTCTATTCATGTAGCACATAACAAGCCAACCGTGGCTACCCTACTGCATGTGCATGTTGTATCGTCTTTGGAAACATACGTAACTTTTGCCTTTATTCCTACATTCACATCTATTCCATCCAATGTGCCGAGCCCTGGTCCGTCCACATGGTGGACCCCATTTGCTTCTTTACCTACTCCGCAACAGTCACAAATGTCTTACTACGTGCACTCTCAGACACACCAAGCCTCACAATCAGCATAGCCTAACCTGGGGTTATGGTCTACACTGCCGGTGATACAAGTAGTCTATCTGGTAGCCCAACCCACTATCATTGCCTTGATAACACCACCTGCCAGATGGTGGACAACACAAGTGGCATCACTAGTGGGGGTCGTCCCAATGGTATTGCCGATGGGTCACACCATCACCCCTATCATACCACATGCGAGTGTGGCTACAGCCTCTACAGTGCCCCAACAATCCACAACATCACCTGGTCTGGACCAAGTATTTCAGCTCATCCAGATCCTCACTGAGGAAATAAAATGCCTCAAGGCTACTGGGTCTAACATGGTATAAGTCATGGACTTTTACTAGGATGATCCTATTAATCCTGCAATCCTTGCTTTGACATTACCTCTAGGGATGTCTCTCTTGCACTTCATGAAGTATGATGGGGAGGGGGATCCCAACACACATCTTGTCACCTTTAGGTCTAAGTCTCCACTACTACAGCAATGGCCGCATACTATCATTCATGTCTTCGCCATGTCCTTAGCTGGGAAAGCCTTGGATTGGTACCATGCATTGCCATGCTCATCCATTTCAACCTTGGAAGAGCTACTGACCTAGTTCATGATGCACTTCAAATACAACTTGAAGCCAGAAACCATGCTGGATCAGTTGATGAGCGTGAAGCAAGATCCCTTAGAGCTAGTCCAAAAGTTCATCTAGCATTGGAGCACGACCCTTAACAAGATCCACAAGCCCATTGTAGAGTCCAATCTGTTGGCCATCTTCAAGGGTGCAATGAATGACTTCATCAAGTCCAAACTGTACTACCTTGCTCCTCACTCTCTTAGTCAGGCTTTTGCCCAAACTAAGAGCATACAAGATGCAGCCAAGGTAAGCAAAGACCCAACCTACATCACTTACAAGAACACCTTCATGAAGAAGGAAAAGGGTAAAGCCCCAACAACCACAGTGGCTGCTGTGGCAGCCAAAGCCAAACCCAAACCTAGTAATAGTAGTAAGAATAGTAAGAAACCAACCACACCTGCGACTAACCTTGTGCCCAAACTAGGCCATGTGTTGCAACCTGTTGCACCCACGCCTAAGACATCTACACAACCCAAGCCTAACTTTGAGCGCAAAGATCGCTCAAAATACATGCCACTACCTCTTAAGCCTTCGAAGCTTCTGAAGCAATTGTTGGCAGTGAGATACATTTGGCATAAATAGATGTCAGAGGAAGCAACTGCAAAACATCAACGCTATTGCAAGCTCCTTAGGAACCACTCTTTGGCCTTGCCCAATGAGGTTCTAGTTCGTAGGGATTTCAGGCTAGACAGGTTTTGTGATTACCACCAACAGTGTGGCCACAACACGGATTACTGCCTGGCATTGTAGGACGACATCCAAAGATTAATCGACTAGGGGAAATTAGTGCTAGACGAAAGCAACCCAGTTTTTTCCAAAAACCAATTTATGTATGTCTACATAGACCCCCTCAATGCCAATAATGTCGATTACATAATCAACACCATCGGCATTGACAATGATCCTAGGCCATCCCAATGGCCATTCGTGATCTGTATGCCTCATCATGGTGCACCAATACCACGAGTGGTTAATCAAAGCTCACAATAGTCTTTTGTCCTATGAGTCCCTTCGCGGGAATCCACTTTTGCATCACCTATCACCAGGGCCACACGGTCTTGCCACCTAACACCTTTAGCTCCATTCATCATCAGGGGGCCAACATCCTCGATGGCCCCTACCTCATGCAAAATAGCCAAGCTTCCTTCTCATCCCACAAAGAGAGAAGTCCAATTTGCAGGCAAGACATCTAAGGGAACTATTATCTTGGGCACTCCCAAGCCTACGTCTTCTCTCCCTACATTAGTGCCTGGAACAGAAGTCGGTGGGACCACATAGTCTACATCACTCTACCAACAAGGCTCTAAGCCTAGATCTGATATCACCTCTTCTTGATAAATTCGTCTTCTGGGATGGATAGGAGAGAAGGAAAGCATCAAAAAACTAGGAGATTCCCAAGACCTCTTAGACACCCTCACATAGGTCAAATAAGCCCTCAAAAAAAACACTACCCTAAGCTTGTATGACCTGATCATGACATCTACTGCACATCGCGAAGCTCTGATTCGCATGTTGACAACGACTCTGGTCAATGAAGACATGCCGAAAAAGGAGGAAGCAATCTACTTGGTCATGCTCCCCTCTATGCATACAGGGTCAAAATAGCCTCAACTAAACTTTTGTGATGACACCATCAGGGAAGACTCTGAGAAAAGCTAGGTGACTATGTCACCCCTATTCATCACAATTGAGATCGGTCAACATCGGATCTGAAGGGTACACGTTGATGATGGGGCCACCATGAATGTCATCCCCTTTCCCATTGTAGATAAGCTGAGCTTGGTCAACCAAATCAAACTCACAATGATGGCATGCCTAAGGTCATTCAATGGGGCATGGGTTGTGGTGAAAGGCACAGTTCACATAAACTTTATAGTAGGGGACTAGTTCCCCATAGATGCGACGTTCATCATGGTCGAGGAAATGCCCGGGTTTAACTTAATCTTGGGGAGATCGTGGTTGGCACAACTTAGGGCTATTTCCTTGCCCATACATCAAGAGATCCACCTACCTTACGCAGGCAGAGAAGTGATAATCCACAGTGAAAAAGTAGCAATGCAAGCAATCCACAACATGGGCATGGAAGAAGGCTCAGAAGTCATAACTTCTGAGAACAAAATGCTTGTTGCAACCTGCACTGACTATTCGACAGAGGGGTAAGCTCAACAAGTTGACCTCCTAAGTGAAAATTCATGGATTGAGTTGCCCTTCCAAGTAGGGGGCAATGACATGGATGGAGGCCCTGGTGGAACGTCTCGGCCTTACGTCCCACTCAACCCACGTTGGGTCAAGAAGCAGCTTTGCCTAGCGTAGAAATCCCAATGCTTCTTTCCCATACACTGTTCATATGCCTCAACGCTACAACCTGAAATGGCCTAAAACTAGTGATACAATATGGCCTAAAATGGCCTAAAACTAGCAGTACAACATGGCCCAAAATGGCCTAAAACTAGCAATACGCTATGGCCCGAAAAGGCCTAAAACTAGCAATGCTACGCTACGGCCCGAAATGGCCTAAAACTAGTGATACGATATGGCCTAAAATGGCCTAAAACTAGTGATACAACATGGCTTGAAATGGCCTAAAACTAGCAATATGCTACGGCCCAAAAGGCCTAAAACTAGCAATGCTATGCTATGGCCCGAAATTGCCTAAAGCTAGCACAAGTCGCTGCTTAGCCATTTTTCCAAGTTGTTGATGTATCATTCCTATGGCATATTATGCAAGGGCACAAACTGGCTTAAAACTAGCACACAAGAGTATGAACATTCTATGCCAAAATGCATGTATGTAGTATACAAGTTTGCTCCAAATTTTCTCACTTTATTCAAAATTGCTATCTTCCAATGCTTGCAAAATTTGTTGCACAAAAATTCAAAAACTTTCAAAACTTCAAATTTTCAAAAAAGAAAAAAAAATCCCATGCGGTCATGGGCTACTTCTATTTGCTTCCCTTTCACCATCCACTCTTGCATTGTTTCCTTGTGCATTGCCTTCTTCCTAGTTTCCCTCTACTGGTTCTTCATTCCCTCCCTCTATGCATGTTATGCCATCACCTAGGACCTGCATCGTGGGGATGAAGTGGTCAGTTGGGGCAACAAATGCAAATTGAAACGAAACATGAACTTTAACACATTAAAATGTGACTAACCTGAGTAGGTCCCATGTCTATCTCGAAGGGTCTTTGGTTTAAGCTGAGTCCAAGGTGATACCAGACCTCCTCCATTGTGATATCCATCCAACGACTCCTATCTAGTGTAGGATTTGCTATAGTAGCTCTCACCCTGTTGACAGGAGTCCATCTTGGCAGCCTTGGAGCATAGGGGATAGCCACAGCCTCTCTTGTGGGAAGGGTCACCTGTGGGTCAGGAACCTTTGTTACCTTGACTTGCTCCTTGAACTTGCTATAAGCCTCAGAAGTGTCAATAGAATTTACGAATACTTTGTATGTAAATGCCTCCAAAGTGACCTCCTCATATAACTTGTGATGGGCGATATTCTCTTGTTTATACATATACTTGTGGTTTCTTTGGGTTTGCCCCCACTCAAAAATCTTAGTGCTATGGTCTTTCATATCTTGACACTTCTGGTCTAGTGGGTCCATTTGCATGCATTACTCTATCACCTCACAGGTATTCTCAACATTTTGGCATGCCATCATCCAAAACCTAGCATGATCCACCATGGCTATGCACTAGTCCTCATTGTTGATCACTTGGACTATGAGGAACTCATTTCTCAAGTTGAGATCCACTACCTCGAACCTCAGGTTAGCCTCCTCTTGCTTCGCCTGTTGGATCCATTTCCATAACTCTTCGTTAGTACGTCAGCACTCCTACAGGGAGCGTGCCAAGAGAAAAGTGCATCTACAGGGCTCATTGTACACAAGACGAAACACCTCAGTTGTTTCCGGTGGGAATGTGGACATGACACCAACCTGCAAAGGTCACATCAGGTTCCAGTTGAGTCAAGAATTTTTCATGGCATAAAAAACACACTAATCGCATTAGCATAGAACAAGTAGCAAACATAAGAAAATTTAGTATAGCACTACTAGAGTAGATAGCACCATTACTTACTCGCTTCAAGGTCCACCCTCTACAGGCGCTTGATCATGTCATCGACAACCCCTTGCATAAATGTGAACTTGTTAGGGAATTTAGCCTGAGGCTCAATATGAGCCAGAGTGGGTCCTGTGGCATCAGTAGTAGCATCTGTCGCATAACCAAACACATTAGCAATGGCCAAAGTGGACTATGACAAGGTAGACATGTTGCCAAACTCAACAACATCTGACGACAATCTTTCTTTCGGCTGACACAAAATGATGATGGAGGCCTGGCTAGAAGTTCCTCCCAGGTCCATATGGACCTTCTCTTCATGTGCTAGTACTTTCCCCTTTAGGAGACTAGTGTCTCATTTATTCAAAGGGGGCTCCTCAATGGGAGGATCCTCTCTAATGACGAGAACCCCTACCCTAGCTGCAAGAGCTTCCCTCTTCGTAACCGGAGCCCCTCACATCAAAAATTGGGCCTTTGTGTCCTTATTTGTCTCTACTAGAGACCCTCTCACCAAAATTGGGGTCTCCGCATCTTCATTCACCACCCCCATCTTGGGGCCTCACACCTCTTCATCACTTGCTTCTTCTTCTTCTCTCTCTTCTGATAGTTAGACATGTTGGCATTAGTTCAAGGCATGTTGGCATTAGTTCAAAGCAAGTAGCCTAAATCAGATGTAATGCTACACCACCTAGTGTAGCATGGTGTAGCAGACTATAAAAAACTAAGCACTGAATGAAAAGAACTTACCAATAGAAGGTCACGTCCTCTGTAGTTTGAGTTGCAGTCTTCTACCTTCCTCCTCCTCCACACGCAAGGCTGGGGGAGCCCTCTTTCTTTGTAACGTGCTGGAATCATTTTAGCTATAAAATGCTCATCTCGTGACATGCTACCATCCCCAGCAGGGGGCATCTCTCCTATGCTATCCTAGCCGCAAACATTGCAAGCCATCTAATCCTTAGTCGTTATGAAAAATAACTCCCCAACTACTTCTGGGGGATCCTAGGCTCAGACGGTCTAGAGGACCTGGCAAATCTAGGGTCTAGAAATCTGGTCATAATTTTGCAAAACCCAATTTCCTCTCTCCTGAACCACTAATAACTCTGTAAAGTGCTTGAGGAAGCCTATATAAAAGGCGTAGTGGATTTTGGATTGGGCCTCCGTCTTCTCACGGTCTCCTAGGATCGCAATCCATAAGCCTTTGCATAGGGACTTGGCCCAGTTGTAGTGAGTCCCATCCTCCATGACCTTGAGCATGATCCAGGCTTGCTCAAGCCCCAGGACCTTCCCCTAGGTAAGCAGCTAGGAAAACACACGAGCACAAAAAATAGGATAGAGCTCCTTGATGGGTCCTTCCTTGAGCTTCTCAATGGGGAGCCCCTTATGCTCCCTGGTGAGCCCTAGCCACTCTTCGAGGTCTTTCTTCTCAAGGGTCAACTCCATATTGGATTTTAATCCCATCACGATGCCTTTGGAAAGGATGCTGAATAGATCTACAAATAGCTGGTCATTGATGTCAATGACCACCCACACGCCATGCACGCTCTGGAAAAAGTGGTCCACCTTGTTGGAAAAGGACCCAATCAAAGTGAGCATCTTGGCCATGGGAATGTTTGGATTTGGGACTAGGAATAGATCCATATGCCTCATCCTCTCAATGTTCCAAAGAAGGGCATCCGAAGCCCTGGTGTTTAGCCAATACTAGCTCCCCACTACGTCTCCATACTTGAAGTAGACGTACACCCCTTGAGCCTCGGTAGCTACAGTTGTCACCTCCTTGGGTTTCTTTGCCCCTACAACAAGTTCACAAAACATTTAGCATAAAGACATAGGAAGTTCAAAATTTACAAAGGAATTTAAACATGTAGCAACTACCACTCAACCTACTAGGTTGGTATGGTAGTGGGAATTCTGGGAGTTTAAATAGGACTTTTTCAACTATGATCAGTTTGAAGGGTTTCATCCACTCCCTGTCCAACCAGCCCTGCCTCCTACACTACTCATAAAGGGGAGAGTATTCGGCTAAGTAAGTGTGGTACTCAGCCCCACATCGATAAATCATGCTCACCCGCATGTTCTGGTCAGAAGAGAATTCCTGTAGGGCTAGCTGTGTCATGGCCAATTGATTCGGTAGGTCATTAACCTTGCCTCATCAAGGAAGAACTTGGTAGCAAACCCATATTGTTAGCATTAGGATACCTTGGCCAAATTTGCATAATCATAGCAAAACGAAGTTGCAAAACCCACCCACTAGCAACGTAGACTGTCTCTTGAGGGTTCTGAAAGTACCTTGTCATGAAATGTGCAAAGAACAACGTGTTGAAGTAGTGCTAGCATTCATACTCAGCCATCTCATAGATCTAGGCCAAGTGCCTTAACCCTGATGGACACTGGGTGGATCCTTCTCCCCACCAACTCGTGACCACCCCGTTAGTCAGAAACCTCAAAATGCCCTAGGTTGCCTTGGACAAAATGGTTTCTATGATGACGAATGCCTCCTCCTACTCTAGGAAGGACGAAACGATCACACTAAAGTGGTCAAGAAGAAATTGCAAAAAGTCCTGTGCCTCATGCCTAAACCAGATCCCTCGATCCCCCATATGCACATGGGGAGGAGGAATAGCAGCCATAGGCCTATCCATATGACACAGGACCCTTCTAACCTCCAAACAAATCAGCCTAGGTCTCAACCCTGCACTACATGACATAATCAACAAATGTTGGCATCATATCCTAAAGTAATACATATGCAATATAGTAGCAGCGTAGCATAACCCTTTTCCCATGCATAGCATAGCAAGGGCGTAAAGGCCTAGCATAGAAAGAACATGCAAGTATCCTAGTGTAGCAACAGATAATTAATGACATGCCCTAGCAAAACAAGTGTCATATGGCCGAGCCCTTCTCAGGGTTCTAAGTCACACCACTTTAAAAGTTAGGCAACTTAAACTACCTGAGCCCCCATGGTTGTGATAACCACGAAGGTGATAGCTTAAGCGGTCTTACATGTAATAATGATGCAACATTTATGCATCTACAGTAGTTGAAATGGTGATGATGGTGATGTATGGGCTGAAATGATGCAATGATAACCAGAAAACATAGGTAGCCAAGAACAAACACAAAGCCGATAGGACATAGAGTAGAAGCAGAAAATAGCAGAAAACAAAAAAAAAACAAAAGTAGAGAAGGCATAACCTACTAGATCAACGTTGTGCTCCTTTGTGTTGCAACACATGATTGTGTCATGCATGCTAAGGTCTTCTTTACCTTGTCAACCTTCACAAGCATCAAATAGATCTTAGGAGCCATTATCCCGATTGCAGATGCACACTCTTCGCTGCAAAAATTTGTCTTGCTAATCGATAACACAATCTCTTCACACTCCAAAATCACCTTATGCTCTGATATGAGTTTTTCATTCTTATTGTAAAAATAGAAAATTTACCAAGGCCTAATCCCTATTTATGGCTACGAGGGAAAAATGAGAAAACTTGTCGTCCTCTCTCTCTAACTAATGTGGAGCGTGCCATACAATGTAGCATGCTCGCCATGACATCGTGGCACTGTTAGCATTAAAACCTTGATAGGCTTCGAGCTAGTTGTGTGCTTTCCCAAGAAAAAAAGGTATATAGTTTTTTCATTGTAGGTCTGAAAAGACCTTAAACTAGCAATCCTAGCAATCGCAATGCAACATGTCCGAAAAGATCTTAAACTAGCAATTCTAGCATAGTTATGTTTCTAATGGTCCAGAAAGACCCTAAACTAGCAATCCTGACCTGTTACACTTATAGTGTACAATTACATGGATAGTTTCACATCTTTTTAAAGTTTCACATTTCCATATTGGCAGTATCGCCACTTCTAGTAGTTTCGTGTTAGCAATCCGCATGTCCTGTCTTTGCATTTTTGATACCTATCTTTGCTTGTTCCACATACCATCATCATGCATGTTAAAAAACTTCTCATGTTACAATTTGGAAATCTAAAATGATACTAAACTAGCAGCTTGGCATTTGCATATTGACAGTTTCATAGCTTCGCATTGCTGCATTGGAAACTGTACATCTTTAGCAGTTTTGCACTCTCATGCCTTGATAGTCCGCCATGATCTTAAACTAGCAAACTTTAACCTTTACATTATCATGCTTCGCAAGTTGTATCTCATCGTTACTTTGCACATTTTTAATATGCATAGTCTCTGCCAATAGATGCCTCTTAACTAAGCTTTTATCTCATGTTGGCAAGTCGAGCAAGAAATAGAAGTCCATTGCGACCTCTCTATGCCTTTAACACTAGCAGGTCCACAAGGTGAGCTTGCAAGAAGGTTGAACCCCAACATGATCGACTGGGGGTTGACCACAATTAGCTCCATAGCAACCTTAGAAGCATCCCCAGATTGGTCTGAGCATCTAGTTAAAGCCCTAGATTTAGAGGTTGGGGACAAGACTGAGGACCCTCTCATTGAGATGCCCGTTACCAACTTTGAAGGGGAGATAAAAACACTAAAACTCAACTCCCTCCTAGACATAAAAACATACAAAAGTGTAGCTAATATTTTGTAAGACAACATTGATGTCTTCGCATGGTTGTACAGTGACATGCCGGGTCTGGATCCATGGCTGATTCAGCACAACATTGTCCTAGACCCACGCATAAAGGTAGTGAAGTAGAAGGCTCGCAAAATTAAATCAGAAATCACACTAGTTGTGAGGGATGAAATCACTAAGATATAGCAAGTAGGTTTCATCCATGCGGTTGACTATTTAGAGTGGGTGTTCAACATCATTGTGGTTTTGAAGAAAATGGAAGGAATATGGATCTGTATAGACTTCCGGGACTTGAATAAGGCAACAATCAAGAAACACTTCCCACTTCCAAGCATTGATCAGCTCATTGACACCATGACTAGTCATGCTCTACTGTCCTTCATGGATGGCTTCTCCGAATACAACCAAATCTGCATTAATCTAGAGAACCAGGTATCAACAACCTTCATGACCCCATGGGGTACCTTCTACTATACCATGATGCCTTTCGGGCTCAAGAATGCTAGAGGAACCTACCAGCGAGCCATGACTTACATTTTTAGTGACTACATCCTAGAAACATTAAATGACTACATGGATGATATAGCTGTTAGGTCCAAGGAGGCAACTGATCACCCACATAACCTAGGAATAGTCCTTAAGTGCTGCCAAAGGCATGACCTATGCCTCAATCTTAAGAAGTACATCTTCGGGGTGAAAATCGGATGCATGTTAGGGTTCATAGTATTAGAGGCTGGAATACGGATGGACCCTGACAAAGTCAAGGCCATTGTCAACTTGGCACCCCCCACAAACCTTAAGGAGCTACATGGTTTGTAGGGTAGAGTACAGTTCAGTCGAAGGTTCATAGCAAGGCTGACCGACAAGTTACACCCCATGCAACATCTTCTAAAGAAGGGGTTAACTTTGAGTGGACAACCTAGTGTTAGCAAGACTTCGACAACTTGAAGAAGGAGCTTTCACACCTCTCGACTGTGCATCTGCCACAAAGGGACAAACCCTTCTTCATCTACCTCGTCACCTTCGACACATCTATCATCGCACTACTATGTCAGAAATGAAATGATGGTTCTGAGACACTAATGTATTATCTGAGCCATGCACTCATAGTGCACGAGGTGAAATATAATGAAGTATAGGGAAATTTCCTTGCCTTAGTATTTTCACTAAAAAAGTGGAGGCATTACCTGTTCTGTAGCACAACCAACATCATTTGCAAGAGTAATATACTTCGGGCTATTACCAATAATCTATATGAAAGTAGCCGGATAGCCTGGTGGAAAGCAATAACCATAGAGTTTGATTTACACTATGTAAGTTAATCATCAATGAAGGGTCAAGTGATAGCGACCCAACTTATGGCCTTGCTAGTTGACGATCGGGCTACCATAGATCCCAAATTCCTAGATGAACACGTTAGCAAGGTTGACATTGTCCCGTCGCATCTCAAAGCCACTTTACACTTTGATGGTGCATCAACCACGTGAGGAGGTAGCGTAGTAGCCATCATCACTATCCCTTATGGGGAAATGCATCCTTTAACTTATCATTTTACGTTCCCATGCACCAACAATGTGGTAGAATATGAACGGCTACTCAAAGGCCTCTTAACTACCCAAACTCTACACATACAACACCTGGCACTCCAGGGAGATTCACAACTAGTTGTGAATCAAATCACCGAGGTCTACGCCTATAAGGCTATGCACCTACAACCCTACTATGACCTAGCAAAAACCCTACTTAAGTAATTTATGACCATACATGTGCAACACGTGCCACACAATGAAAAAACCGTGGCAGATGCCTTAGCTACCCTTGCGTTAAACATTCCATCACATTCCTTGGCGAACTTGCCAACTTCAATTATTGAATGCATGGAGCCTATTACTCAAGTGGAACACGTGGCCTCTGTTAGTGTTGCAGATACCCAAGAGTGGTATGCCAACATTATGGCTTACCTATAGCATGGCAAACCCCCAGGTGGATTGACATTTGCCCAGAGAGATGTAGTTTGTAGGCATGCCTGGTAATACATGCTCATGGGAAATGACACCCTGTGCCAACATTCCTATGATGGGATATTGCTAGCATGCATGGGTGGGAAGCAAGCATAAGAGGTAGTTAATGAAGTGCATGAGGGGCTTTGCAGTGGACACCTAGCACCCAGGGCTATGGCTATGAAAATCAGATGCCTAGGGTACTACTGGCCCCACATGGAATGTGATTGCCTATCGAAAGTCAAGAAATGCAACATGTGCCAGAGATATGCAAATCTCATACATGTAGCACCCGTAGACTTACACCCAATACAAATCATGTGGCCCTTCTAATGATGGGGACTAGACCTCATAGAGCCTATCACCCCTAATTCCTCTGTAGGGCATAGTTTCATTATCACCATCACTGAATAATTTACCAAGTGGATGGAAGCTATTCCCTTGAGGAAGAAAACATCGCAGCAAATCTACCATTTCATCCTAAACAACATCGTAGCCAGGTTTGGGCTTCCAATGACTATTGTGATTGACAATGGGCCATATTTTAGTAGTACGAAAACTCGAACCTTCTGCAAAAATCTAGGTATTAAATAATCATTTCCTCCCCTTATTATCCATAGGATAATGGGTAGGCGGAGGCTATAAACAAGTCCATCATCAACTTGCTGAAGTGGATGCTTAACAATAGCAAGAGACGGTGGCATGAGCAAATCCTCTACGTCCTATGGGCCTACTGAACGATGTGCTAGACTGCAACAAGCAAGACTCCTTACAGCCTTGTTTATAGATCTGAAGCTGTGTTGCTTCTTAAGTTGCAGGTACCTTCACTTTGGATGATCCTGTTTGATGTCATGAGTGAAGCCCAAAATAATGAGTTGTGGACCATCGACCTCGACTCAATAGAGGAGGAGCATGCATAGATGCTGAGATGCATCAAGCACTACCAGAACAAGTAGTAGAAGAAGCATTGTGCAAACCCACATCAATGGCCAGTACAGAAGGGAGACCTCGTCCTCAAGGCCATCTTAGAGCACATGAAAAATTTCTTAGCCAACTAGGAAGGCCCTTACGTGGTCACCAAAGCCTTTGAAAATGGAGCCTTCACATTGGTAGACATGGATGACAATGAGTTTTCCAACCTGATGAATCACTCGTACCTCAATCCATTCTACATCTGAGGTGCAATGGTAGCAACCACCATCCTCTACAACGTTAAATTAGCATCAGCAACGAGTAGCGTCTACAATGACGTTAAACTAGTGGCATCAAACACCATTTGCTATGACATTAAATTGGCATCAACACCGAGCAACGTCTGCAATGACATTAAACTAGCGACATCAAACACCATCTGCTACAACGTTAAACTAGCATCAGCACCAAGCGGCATCCACAATGACATTAAAATAGCGGCATCAAACACTGTCCGCTATGATGTTAAACTGGCATCGGCACCAAGCAACATCCACAACGATGTTAAACTAGAGGCATCGAATACCGTCTACTACAACGTTAAACTGGCATCAGCACTAAGCAGCGTTTGCAACGACGTTAAACTAGAGGCATCGAACACCGTTTGCTATGATGTTAAACTAGCAACAATAGCAAGCAGCATCCACTACGACGATAGACTGGTATGTACAGTCTGTTGGGACCTTAAACTAGCATGACAGCCCATAGGGACCCTAAACTAGCACATGGTCTACCAGGACCTTAAATTGGGTTCACGTCACATCACCAGCATGCAGCAACACCAGATACACATCAAACGAGTGGGCACGATGCTAATGCATGGGTGCGTCGTCGCAGCCCCAGAACCTAGTTCACAACACAATGGGAATGTGGTCTGGAGCATCCATGGCATCACCACCCTTGGTATCATGCTGATTCTCTGGAGATATCGTAGGACATTATACTAGCCCTTCGAACATACCATTGCTACGACCCCTTTCCTTGATGGTAGTTCCTCGGCCAGTACCTACGCCTGGGATTTTAGTAGTATTATGGGCTAGCTACAATATTTTCATCCTTCTACCCCCTGCCAATGATGTTTGGCTATGTGGTACCTGATCCCATAGCTGAATTGGGAATGCATGCCCTTGGCAGGGATTCGAGTGCATCTGCACTCACAATGGCACCCTCGAGGCTAGTTCCTCCACGCTGATGCTTCCAAGGCTGCTGCTGGACTATCTATTTTAGACATCATACACTAGCAACAATGTCCAAAAGTTTCAACAACGCCAATAGCTAGCAAGACCTTTGCCCCTAAGGGCACAACTTGCGATAGCAGTAGATGCTTCAGCGTCACGAAGTGAGTGCCTCGACTAGCTTAGCTACTTCAAAGTGCAAATTCCATGATGCACGTAATGCAGCTCACCACATGAAAAGCATCGGTACACAGGTCAAAACCCTTCACAGATGTAACACAACTCATTCTATGACGGAAACACCTATCCTACAAGAGGTTGAAGAACAAAACCAGCCAAAGGTGAAAATGCAAATGAGCCCCTCATGAGCACTCTAACGAGGGACTTCGCTAAACATCATCTTTGCTCTCTACCTTAGCCTCTGCAAAATCGATGCAACACTCTTAAGTGTAGTCAGGTGACATCTTGACACTCACCAAGTGAAAAAAGTAGCATGTTGTCTGCTGTGGTGTTTTGTATTCTTTGTCGACATCCATCAAGCCTATTCTCCAAACGTCGACAAAGAGGGACCAATGAAACACCCCAAAAAATGCAAGGTCATTCTCGATTCACTAGGAAAAGTACTTTATGTAGCATTACAGAAGTTCTTCCGGAGGAGAATACTCTGAGTTCAGGCTAACCAGTTCAGAAAATTTTCTACTTTGGGCATGAAAAGGCTCTACGGGTCATCCTGCCTATTCATCCAAGTAGCTTGCCCAGTCGACAGCCTGCTCAAAAATGGCCTGATGTTGGCAACAGCATTCTGGATGCACAAGAAATAGTTTAGTAAGTTTTCTAAGGCACAAAGTCTACTATGGTACGCTATGCCCTACTATGTAGCATAGCAAACTTCAAAAAACATTTGCAAAGCGAGATGTCATGCTACGCTATGCTACGAAGCATAGCATGGCATAGCAACGATTGCACAGCTAGTTTCACAATCCAACTTCAAGTCTTTCAAATGTTCCATTCTACTAGGAAGTGGTAGACCATGTGTACTACTAAACTATGCTGAGTTACATGGTGTAGCAAGGCGTAGCAATCCTACAAAAGAGACAGAAGGTAGCTCAAAGAAACAGGGCTAGCAAGGTTGCAAGTTCTGTAGTGTAGGAAGCAAGGTTTGCCATTTGGCCAAGTTTTTTGCGACTAAGGCTAGACACTATGCTACACTACACTACATAGTGTAGCATAGCATAGTAAGCATGTAGCATATGTGTAGCGAAAAGTAGGACAACGTGCTATGCCATGCCAAGCATGCGATGCTATGACGCACAGTGAAGCATGTGGGTGGTTGTGCAATATCAATGCACTCCATCTAATTGGACCATTGGCACACATCTCTAGATGTTGACGGTGCAATTATGGCATGGTAGGCTCATAGTTGCGACATTGTAGTCTCATAGTCATAATGGTCATGAGTGTCTAACGATCATACTAGCACGTGCAGCACGAGCAAGTTAACGAAAGTCCAGGGCACATGGCATCCAAACCATCCCTTTCGTGTGCCCTTGGTCCTATAAATACCCCGATGAGAAACATTCAAAATATTCTGATTCCACTTAGTTAAAACATTTTACTAATTCTGGCTCACACTCTCTCTAGTTCCGGTAGAAATTTTTCTTAGTTCAAAACTTCACCAAGTGTTTCATTTCTCTTCTACTTGGTGAATAAAGTTCTCCTCCTAGCACATTGCAGCATTGAGCATTGTAAGCTTTATGTTCGACACTGCGAATAGTTAGCATTCCCAGCTAACATTCTATTTGGTCCCCCTTTCTACCTCCTTGGTAGAATCCTTGCACTATTAGCACCAAAGTCCACACCCAAGTGCACAAATTGCTCGCTCTGCGCACCCTGGTTACTCTCAGGATCTCTGCACTCTGTCACACTGTGCAATCGACTGTATCCACCTTGAAAGAGCAAATTTGTAGCTCCGAAGTGGTGCATTCTTCTAACTATATTTTACTTTGTTTCCTATTACTATCGCATGTTGCATTACTTCCTATCTTACTTACTTTCAAGTATCGTTTCACTTATTTATTTTTCAGTAATCATTTCACATTCCCGTCTCTATTTTCAAATTATATGTTGCAAAAGGCTATATAGACACCAATTAAGTCCTTTTCTCATTGAAAAGACCTTTTAGGGTGCCCTGTATCTACACACACTCCCAACATGGCCTTCCCACAGGTACAGGGTCAAGACTGTCACGATTGCCAACCCCTTGGTGTTTTCTAGCTGCTGACATTTTCGGTTGCTACAATTGGCATATGCTGTACTATAGGAATGGACTGCTGAATAGTTTGCAAAGGGATAGTAGCTGCAAATGACACAGGAGAAATAGGTGAGACTGGGCATTGAAACACCATAGGATTGGCATAGCTACCCATAGTAGCTGTAATCGTAGGTTGCAAAAGTGTAGGCGTAATTACAAAGGGAGTGATAATAGATGATGACTTAGCCCAGAAGGACTGGCTATAAGGGACAGGAGTATGGTTGATTGAGCCTCCCTCATTTGATTAAGAAGTGAGTTCCTCCTATCCATCCTATAAAGCATCATATTGGTTGGACACTGTGTCCTGTTGCTCCCTAAGCCTAGTCAACTGCATTAGTTGGTCTAGAAGCCTTTGGTACACTTGTGTTAAAGGTAAAGAAACATCGGGAGTAGGAACAAATTCCTTCCCATTGTAGTAAGTGAACTCGAAGATATGTTTGTCCTCGAGTTCATGTACGTCCAAGGGCAAATTGACCCACACCTTTGCACAGAGGAAACTATAATGCTCATGCTTCTAGGCCAATCCCTCAGGTTCCAGATTTTGGTTTCTAAGAGATCGACATGTTTCCAGCGTTGGATTCAACGATTGTTTGACACTAGTAGTGCCTTAAACCATGATGGGAAATTCAACATTGAAGGGAACTTCCACATTGAGGGCATTGGCAGCAGTAGTTGAAAAAGCCATTGTAAGCTGAGTAGTTTTCCAAAAGGTGAAAAAAGTTATGCAAAAGAACACGAAAGAAGAAGGAAACTAGAGAATAGAAAAAAGAAAGCTTTACATCTTACTGGATTCCAGAGGAACCGTCGAGGTGATCGACCTACACCACACAAGGCATAAACAACCACAAAAGGGTGTTATGTTTATGTTAGTGTGTGATAGGATGTACAGCATGTGCAAGACCACTATAAGATAATTTTAGCTAATTGGTAAAGGCTTTGCATCTCGCAGGGTCCCCGAGGAACTGTTGAAGTGATCAATCTGTACCACGCAAGATCAGGTACAGAACACATGCAAGACCATGAGGTGAGCAAGTTAACTAGCAAACAAGTAGGCTTTATGTCTCATGGAGCTCCAGAGGAACCGTTGAGGCAACTGACCTGTACTGCACATGATGGGGTACAGAACGCATGCAAGACTACCATAGTATAAGTTTGGCAAAGGCTTTGCATCTCGTAGGGTCCTTAAGGAACCATTGAAGTGACCAATCTATACCACACAAAATTGGATATATAACACATGCAAGATCATGAAGCAGGTAAGTTAACTAGTGAACAAGTAGGCTTTATGTCTCACGGGGCTCTGGAGGAACCATCGAGGTGACCGACCTGTACCGCACATAATGGGGTACAGAACGCATGCAAGACTATCATAAAATAGACTAGTTAATTGGCAATTGGAGGCCTTGTGTTCTATAGGGCTCCCGAGGAACCATCGAAGAGACTGATCTGCACTGCACAAAGTGCAAACAATTGCTAGAGGGTGTCACATTTACGCTTATGCGTATCAGGGTATAGAAGGCTTACAGAACTACTGTGACATGTGGAAAAGGCACCAAAGCCCTCCTTCAAGAACCAAAAAACTATAGTGACTGAAAATGTCGATGACTGAAAAGCACCAAGGGGTCGGCGGGCATAACAATTTTGACCTTGTATTTGTAGGAGGACAGTGTTGGGTGTGTGCAGATACGGGATGCCCTAAATGGTCTGGTCAATCAGACAGGGAGTTAATCGACGTCTATATATCCTTTTGCAACATATAATTTGAAAATGGGGAAGAAAATGAGTAGTATATAAAGCAGAAAATAATGCAACATATGATAATAAGTAGGAAAAAAAGTAAAATGCAGTTAGAAAAATGCACTGCTTTGAAGCTACAAGTTTGCTTGGTCAAGGTGGATACAGTCGGTTGCACAGTGTGATGGAGGGCAGATATCTTGAGAGTAACTAGGATGTGTAGAGAAAAGCAGATTGTGCACTTGGGTGCGGACTTAGGTGCTTACAATGCAAGGATTCTACCAAGGTAGTAGAAGAGGGAAAAAACAAAGTGTCAGCTAGAAACATTAACTATTTGCTGTGTCAAACAAAAAGCTTACAATTCTTGATGTTACAATGTGCTGAGAAGAGAACTTGAGTTGCCAAAGAGTGGAAAAGTGGGAAACTTGGCAAAAAATTCAAACCAATTCCTAACCCTTTTTTTGAAAAAAAAAATTCAAACTCTTGTGCAAAGAATTTGAACTCTTTTGCAAAAAATTCTGAACCCTTTGAATGTTGCTCATTGGGGTATTTATAGGACCAAGGGGTGGTTTGGATGCCATGTGCCCTATTGACTTGCTTGTGCTGCACATGCTAGTATGACCATTGGACATGCATGATTGTTGTAACTATGGCTCTGCAATTCTACAATTGTGAGCCTGCCACACCATAATTGCACCGTTAGCATCTAGAGACGTGTGACAACTGTCCAATTAGGTGAAGTGCATTGATGTAGCACAACCACCTGCATGCTTTACTATGTGTCGTAGCATAGCATGCTCAACATAGCATAGCACATTGTCCTGCATTTCGCTACACATATGCTACATGCTTGCTATGCTATGCTACACGATGTAGCGTAGTGTAGCATAGCATTTGGCCTTAGTCACGAAAGCTTGGCCAATCTACAAAACTTACTTCTTGCACTACAGAACTTGCAACCTTGCTGGTGTTGCCCTTTGAACTGCCTTCTGTCTCTTCTGTAGGATTTCTACACCTCGCTGCACCTTGTAGCTTAGCGTAGCATAGCAACAGACATGGTCTGCCACGTCCTAATGGAAAGGGACATTGTTGAAGGACTTGAAGTTGGGCAATGAAACTAGTTATATGATTGTTTCTATGCTACTCTACCCTACATAGCGTAGAATAGCATGGCACTTTGCTTTGTAAATGTTTTCTAAAGTTTTCTATGCTACATAGCGGGGTATAGCATAGCGTAGCAGACTTCGTGACTTAGAAAACTTGCTAAACTATTTCATGCATCCAGAATGCTATTGCCAACTCCACGCATCATTTCTGAGTAGGCTGTTGACTGGGCAAGCTACTTAGGTGGATAGGCAGGATGATCCGTAGAGCCTGTTTACACCTAAAGTAGAAAATTTGCCAAATTGGCCAACCTAAATTCAAAGCGTTCTCCTCCTGAAGAACTACCGTAGCACTATGCAAATTGCAATTCCTAGTGAAGTGAGAATGACCTCGCATTTTTTGAGGTGTTTCACCTATGTACTATCTAGTGAAACCACAGCCAAGGAAATGAGCTTTGTAGAATCAATGGGGAAAGAAGACCCTGTTGAGCTTGACTCTAGTTTGACTTTGTGAAATGACTTAATAGGTGTAGAATAAGTGGGAGCCGCTCATGGCACAAGTGAAATGCCATTTCTTTTAATGTTATTTTGCTTACTTTGTTGGTTAGGAATTGGGCATGCTTGATTTTGGATCCAAGATGCACCTCGACATGTTTATCCACGTGGAAGATAGAGTCAAGTGGGGAGTTTGGCTAGGGTGGCACATCTGTTAAAAGATAATGTAGGTGTCCTAAGATGAGCTTAATGAGAACCGAAATCTTGTGTGGAATAGAAGGGTAAAATATCATTTGATTTTGATTTTCAATATGAATACAAACCATGAAAGTATGGCCTAATGATCCTTTAGATCTTCAAAATTTAAAGCTTGAGGTATCAGAAAAGTTACCACAGGGATAACTAGCTTGTGGAAGCTAAGCATTCATAGTGATGATGCTTTTTGATCCTTTGATATTGGCTCTTCCTATCATTATGAAGTAGAATTCCCCAAGTGTTGGATTGTTCACCCACCAATAGAGAACGTGAGCTGGGTTTAGACCTTCATGAGATAGGTTAGTTTTACCCTACTAATGATGCATGCCATGATAGTAATTCAACTTAGTACAAGAAGAATCGTTCATGCACATAATTGTTCATCATGTTTGGTTGAAAAGCTAGTGACACGAAGCTACCATGTGTCAGATTATGACTGAATGCCTCTAAGTTAGAATCAATGCTAGAGGTGGTGTCTCTTTTCTTGTTGGTTGCTACATGACCTATGGTAGGGGTAGCTTCGTTCCTCCTGTTGGCATGTGTTGATGGTACCCCTTGGTCCTACCTACATAGTGGGGCATTGGGGCCATGCATTTTAAGCGGTCAGCAATAAGAATCCTTTGGAGATGACTTAAATACATGATGGGGTATTGTAAGTGGTAGAGTGTCCTTGCTACCATGATCCACTAATATTTAGCCCCTTATCATCAAGATTCATGATCACAATCTCTCCCCCTCATCCTCTTCTTCAGGCCTTCTCTTTCACTTTTTCTATATAGACGCTTGACCACATTTCATCCCACTGAAATTGTCATCTCATGGGGGTAGGAAGATAGGGGTCAATCATGTGTTTTGAGAGAGTGGTGTCTCCCCCTTCATGGGCATATGTATCATTACACACATACACATGCATACATGGTCCCTTTCTTTCAGGTCAAGTCCTGGTTAATAGCCTTGGAGTCTGAATATGTTTTTTGATCTTGTGATTGGGAACCTCACCTAGGAGGGGGACTTTGTTCATTTGCATCATCGATAGGGAACATCCCCTACCTATGAGGTTGCACAAAGTGGGAGACCACAACCAATAGATACTCTTTACATGCAACACTCTTGATGACCATGAGGTTCCTACTTTCACCCGTGACCGACTCAACGAAGCTCTTGAGTGTTGAACAAAAAAAGATCCCCTTCAAAGCCAAAGGGTCAACCCAACAGACCCTTGTGGCCAACCACTTGCCTAATGATCCTTAGGATCAATTGTAGGCAAGACAGATCCTATGGACCAATCAAGTGTTGGCCACATGGACCCTCAGTATCAAGGTTTGGCCCAACAGACCCTTGAGATCATATGCTACCCAAATGAACCCTTTGGACCAAATGGTTCGCACAATGCATCCTTCAAACAAATTTTTCGCCACATAGACCCTCAAGACCAAGGGTTGGCCCAATGGACCCTCAGGACTAAGTGTTGGCATAATGGATCCTCGAGATAAACTATTAGCCAAATGGTCCCTTGGGAACAACCACTTGACTAATGGATTCTCGGGATCAACTATAGGCAAAATAGATCCTTAGGACCAACCAAGTGTTGGCCGCATGGTCCCTCATGACCAAGGTTCGACCCAAGGAACCCTCATGATCAAGTGTTGGCCCAACAGTTCCTCATGATCAATAGTTGGCCAAAAAAACCCTCGTGACCACCAAGTGTTTGCTAAATGGACCCTCATAACCAACAATTGGCCAAACAAACCATCATGATGAAGTGTTGGCCCAATGGACCCTCCTGACCAATGGTTTGCCCAACAAACCCTCATGACGAAGTGTTGGCCAGATGGACCCTTATGACCAAGAGTTGCCCAAATGGAGACTCATAACCAAGTGTTGTCTAGATGAACCCTGGCAACCAAGTATTGGTCAAACGGGCCCTTGTGACCAAGTGTTGGACCCACGGACCCTTATGACCAACGGTTGGCCAAATGAACCCTCGTTACCAAGTGTTGGTCAAAAGAACTCTCATGGTGAATTGTAGGAAAAATAGACCCTTGTGACCAATGGTTGACCCAACAGATCCTCACGACAAAATTTATAAGGATGTAGGATGGTATGGCTGAAACTGGCCCAATCAACATATATGGGAAGAGGTAGTGTTCTCCTTGGGAGCACTGCATGGTGCACTTGTGAGAGTGCTCTCCATGGGATTACCTTGCATAGCTATCCTAGCATGAGTGCTCTCACAAGACCAAGTGTTATCCAAATGGACCCTTGTGACCCAGCATTGGCCAAATGGACCCTCATGACGAAGTGTTAGCCAAACGGATCCTCATGACCAAGTGTTGGCCCAACAGACCCTCGTGACAAAGTGTTGGCCCAACGGACCCTTGTGACCAAGTGTTGGTCAAATAGACCCTCATGACCAAGTGTTGGCCAAACAAACCCTCATGAGCAATGGTTGGCCCAACAAACCCTTGTCACCAAGTGCTAGCCAAAGGGATCCTCATGAGCAACGATTGGCCCAACAGACCCTTGTGACCAACAGTTGGCTAAATAAATACTTGTGACCAAGAGTTGGCCAAATAGACCCTCATGACCAAGTGTTGGCTAAACGGATCCTCATGATCAATGATTGGCTCAAAGGACCCTCATGAGCAAGTGTTGGCCTAATGGATCCTCATGATCAAGTGTTGGCCAAACGGACCCTCATGATGAATTGTAGGCAAAATGGACCCTTGTGACCAACGGTTGGTCCAATGGACCCTCGTGACCAAATTTATAAGGGTCCAGGATGGTTTTGCTAAAACTAGCCCAATCAACATATATGGGGAGAGGTAGTGTTCTCCCTGGGAACATCACACAATGCTCTCACGAGAGTGCTCTCCATGGGAGCACCTCGCATAACTATGTTGGCACAGGTACTCTCATGAGACCAAGGGTTGGTGAAATGGACCTTCATGACCAAGCATTGACCAAACAGACCCTCGTGAACAACTGTTGGCTAAATAGACCCTTGGGACCAAGTGTTGCCCCAACGAACCCTCAAGACTAAGTGTTGCCCCAATGGACCCTCACGACCAAGTGTTAGCCAAATGGACCCTCATGACCAAGTGTTGGCCCAATGGACCCTTGTGACCAAGTGTTGTTCCAACAAACCCTTATGACCAAGTGTTGGCCAAATGGACCCTTGTGAGAAATAGTTGGCCCAACGGACCCTCATGACCAAGTGCTGGCGAAAGGAACCCTCGTGAGCAATGGTTGGTCCAATGGATAGTTGTGATCAAGTGTTGGCCAAATAGACCCTCATGACTGATGGTTGGCCCAATGGACCCTTATGAGAAAGTGTTGGCCTAATGGATCCTCATGACCAAGTGTTGGCTAAATGGACCCTCATGATGAATTGTAGGAAAAATGGACCCTTGTGACCAATGGTTGGCCCAATGGACCCTCGTGACCAAATTTATAAGTGTGTAGGATGGTTTTTCTAAAATTGGCCTAATCAACATATATGGGGAGAGATAGTGTTCTCCCTAGGAGCATCACATAGTGCTCTCATGAGAGTGCTCTCCATGGGAGCATCTCACATAGCTGTGTTGGCACGAGTACTCTCATGAGACCAAGGGTTGGTGAAAAAAACCCTCATGATCAAGCAATGGCCAAACAGACCCTTGCAACCAACTATTGGCTGAATAAACCCTCAGGACCAAGTGTTGCCCCAACATACCCGCGCAACCAAGTGTTGGCCAAATGGACCCTCGTGATCAAGTGTTGGTCAAATAGACCCTCATGAGCAATGGTTGATCCAACAAATCCTCATGAGCAAGTGCTAGCGAAATGGACCCTCGTGAGCAAGTATCGACCCAACAAACACCCATGACTAAGTGTTGGGCAAACGGACCCTTGTGACCAAGTGTTGGTCAAATGGACCCTCACAATCAAGTGTTGGCTAAATAAACTCTCATGAATAATGGTTGGCCCAATGGACCCTCATGAACAAGTGTTGCCCAAATAGACCCTTATGATGAATTGTAGGTAAAATAAACCCTCATGACCAACGATTGGTCCAACGGACCCTCATGACCAAATTTATAAGGATGCAAGATGGTATGGCTGAAATTGGCCTAATCAACATATATGGGAAGAGGTAACATTCTTCCTAGGATCACCGCATGGTGCTCTCCATGGGAGCATCTTGCATAGCTATGCTAACACAAGCACTCTCATGATACCATGTGTTGGCCAAATGAACCCTTGTGACCAAGCTTTTCCCAAATAAACCCTTGTGGCCAAGTGTTGGCCAAACGGACCCTCATGATCAAGTGTTGGCCCAACGGACCCTCATGACCAAGTGTTGGTCCAATGGACCCTCATGACCAAGTGTTGGCAAAAAGGACCCTCGCGACCAAGTGTTGGCCAAATAGACCCTTGTGCGCAACAGTTGGCCCAATGGATCCTTGTGACCAAGTGCTAGCCAAATGGACCCTCGTGACCAAGTGTTGGCCCAATGGACCCCCATGACCAAGTGTTGGGCAAATAGACCCTCATGTCCAAGTGTTGGCCAAATGGACCCTTGTGACCAAGATTTGGCCAAACAGACCCTAGTGACCAATGGTTGGTCTAATGGACCCTTGTGACCAAGTGTTGGCCCAATGCACCCTCGAGACCAAGTGTTGGCCAAATGGACCCTCATGACCAACAATTAGCCCAATGGACCCTCATGACCAAGTGTTGGTCCAATGGACCCTCGTTACGAAGTGTTGGCCAAATGGACCCATGTGATGAATTGTAGGCAAAATGGACCCTCATGATCAATGGTTGGCTCAACGAACCCTTGAGATCAAATTTATAAGGATGTAGGATGGTATGAATGAAACTAGTCCAATAAAAATATATGGGGAGAGGTAGCATTCTCCTTGGAAGCACCACACGGTGCTCTTGTGAGAGTGCTCTCTATGGAAGCACCTTGCATAGCTACACTAGCACGAGCACTCTCATGAGATCAAGGGTTGGCAAAACAAACCCTCATGACCAAGCGTTGGCCAAATGGACCTTCTGTGAGAGTGCCCTCCAAAAGAATGGTAAGTGTGAGAGTGCTCTCTATGGGAGCATCCTCCATAAGAAAATTCTCCTATAGAGCATTCTCACTAACAATGTTCTCCTCAAGAGTGTCTTACACTACATACGTGAGAGTGTTCTCCTCAAGAGTGCCCTTGCTAAGAGTACTTTGTGCAATGCACATGAGAGTGTTCTTCTTGAGAGCACCCTCATTGAGAGCGTTCTTTTGGAGAGTGCCCTCCTTGAGAACACCCTTCCTAAGAATGATCTCCCTAAGGATTCCCTCCTCGAGAGCATCCTCATTAAGAGTGCCCTCCCTGAGAGTGTTCTTCTTCAAAGCACCCTTTGTTAGAGTGACCTTCTAGAGAGTGTTCTCCTTGAGAGCACCCTCTCAGAGGGTGCCCTCCTAGAGAGTGCTCTCACTATGAGTGGCCTCCCTCAAAGCATTCTCCCTAAGAGTGCCTTACAGTACACACATGAGAGTGTCCTCCTTAAGGTCACCCTTGTTGAGAGCATTCTCTTAGAGATCACCCTTCTTAAGGGTGCCCTCCCTGAGAACATTCTCTCTAAAGATTTCCTCCTTAAGAGTGTTCTCCATGAGTACATTTTCCTTGAGAGCACACTCTATTAGAGTAGTTTTTTTCAGAGAGCATTCTCCTTGAAAGCATCCTCCCCAATAGTGCCTTGCGCTATGCATGTGAGAGTGTTCTCTTCAAGAGTGCCCTCATTGAGAGTGTGCTCATTGAGAGCACCCTCTTGGAGGGCACCCTTCCAAAGAGCACTTTCCCTGAGAGAAGCCTCCCTCAAAGTGTTCTCCCTGAGAGTGCCTTGTTCTACACACATGATAGTGTTCTCCTAGAGAATGCCCTCCCTAAGAGCATTTTCCCAGAGAGCACCCTCCATTAGAGTGGCCTTCTTAAGAGCATCCTTCATGGGAGAATTCTCCCTGAGAGTGCCTTGCACTATGCATGTGATAGTGTTCTCCTCGAGCATGCCCTCCCTGAGAGCATTATCCCAAAGAGCACCCTTCATTAGAATGGCCTTCTTAAGAGCACCCTCTGTGGGAGCATTCTCCCTAAGTGCATCTTACGCTATGCACATGAGAGTGTTCTCCTCAAGAGCACCCTCATTAAGAGCTTTCTCTCAGAGAGCACCCTCATTGAGAGCATTCTCTTGATGAGCAGCCTCCATGAGAGTGGCTTCCTTGAGAATGGATTCACTAAGGACACCCTCTCGGTGAGCATCCTCCTTAAGATTGCCCTCCTTAAGAGCTTTCTTCATGAGAGCACCCTCCATTAGAGTAGCCTCCCTAAGAGAATTCTCCTTAAGATCACCCTCTTTAAGAGCATCTTACACTATGCTTGTGGGAGTGTTCTGCTTGAGAGAGCCCTCATTGAGAGTGCCCTCCCAGAGAGTGCTCTCCCTAAGAGGGGCCTCCCTCAGAGCATTCTCCCTGAGAGTGCCTTGTGCTTTGTACATAAGAGTGTTCTTCTTGAGAGTGCCCTCATTGAGAGCATTCTCTTAGAGAGCGCTCTTCCTAAAAGTGCCCTCCCTGAGAATAGTGTCTCTAAGGATGCCCTCCTTAAGAGTGCCCTTTTTAATAGTGTTCTCTATGAGAGTGTTCTTTTTCATAGTGCCCTTCATTAGAGTAGCTTTTTGAAGAGCATTCTCCTTGAGAGTACCCTCCCCAAGAGCTCCTTGTGCTATTCATGTAAGAGTGTTCTCCTCAAGGGTGCCCTTGTTGAGAGCACCCTCTTGAAGGATGCCCTCTTGGAGAGTGCTCTCCTTGAGTTTAGCCTCCCTAAGAGCATTCTTCCTAAGAGTACCTTGCACTATGCACATGGAAGTGTTCTCTTCGAGAGCACCCTCCCCAAGAGCATTGTCTTGGAGAGTGCGCTCTATTAGGGTAGCCTCCCTAAGAGTGCCCTTCATGGGAGCATTCTACCTGAGTGCACATTGTCCTATCCATGTGAGAGTGTTCTCCTCAAGAGTACCATCATTGAAAGTGTTCTCTCAGAGAGTGCCCTCCCTAAGAATGGCCTTGCTAAGGACACCCTCTTGGAGAGTGTCCTCCTTAAAAGCATTCTCTATGAGAGTGCCCTCCATTAGAGTATCCTCCTTGAGAGTGTTCTCCTTGAGATCACCCTTCTTGAGAGTGCCTTATGCTATGCTCATAAGAGTGTTCTTCTTAAAAGCACCCTCATTGAGAGCATTCTCTCAAAGAGCACCCTCCATCAGAGTAGTGTTCCTGAGAGCATTCTTGTTGAGTGCACCCTCCCTTAAGGAACCTTGCACTATGCAAGTGAGAATGTTCTTCTTGAGAGCACACTCATTGAGAGCATTCTCATGGAGAGTTCCCTCACTAAGAGCATCCTATGTTATAGTGTTCTCGTTTAGAGCACCCTCCCTAAGAGAATTCTCACTAAGAGCACCCTTCGTGAGAGAATTCTACTTGAGGGGGCCCTCTTTGAGAGCATTCTACCTGATGGGGCCCTGTTTGAGAGTCCTTACTTGGTGCTCTCTCTCTGAGAGCACTCTTTTTGAGAACACCCTATTCGTGACCAAATTTATAAGGGTGTAGGATGATATGGATAAACTTGGCATAATCAACATATATAGGGGGAGGTAGGCTAACTTCCCCAAGATGCACTTTTAGAAGAAGTAGAGTGCATATTAGGGCATAATGGATGCACTTTTGGGTGATGCCAAGTGCAATATTAACCTTAATGAATGCACTTTCAAGTGATGCTGAGTGCATCCTAGGCTATCACAAGCACACATTTGGGTTTAATTTTGAGTGCATCCATGGCCTTTGTGGGTATGCCTCAAGGAATTCGCTCTCATAGAGAACACTTTTTAAGAGGATTTCCTTCCTAAGCATGCTCTTAGTAAGACTGATCCTAGGGAGGGCTCCCTCAGAGGAAGTGCTCTCAATGAGGATGCTCTCTTATATGTGCAGTGCAACTCACTCTCAAGGAGGACTCTCCTAGGGAGAGCACTCTCACAAGTGCTATATGAGGTGCTCTCTGTAGAGCACTCTTACCATCACATCTATTCAAGGTGATCCTACAGAGAGCACTCTCATGAGAGCAACATGTGATGCTTCTAGGGAGAATGCTACCTCTTCCCATATATGTTGATTGGGCTAGTTTCAACCATACCATCTTGCACCCTTATAAATTTGATCATGAAGAGGATGTTATCTTAGGGATGAAGCTCCTAGAAAGAACATTGTCATGTGTGGAGTGCAAGGCAGTCCTAGTGGGAGTGCTCTAGCAAGCATTGCATCAGGCTTTCTTGGGAGAGCACCCTTTCTAAGAATGCCCTTCCATAAGAACTTTCTCCTTTAGGGAGGTCTCCCTGAGGATGCCCACTTCAAGATCATCCTTGTTAAGAGCATTCTTCATGAGAGCGCCTTCCCTGAGAGCACCCTCCCTGAGAGAATTCTTTGTGAGAGCACCCTCTATTAGAGTAGCCTTCTGAAGAGCGTTCTCCTTGAGAGTGCCCTCATTAGGAGCATTCTCCCTGGAGCATTCTCATTGAGAGAATTCTCTTAGAGAGTACCCTTCCTAAGATCACCCCCTAGAGAGCATTCTTCTTGAGAGTGCCCTCCATTAAAGTAGCTTCCGTGAGAGCGTTCTTCATGAGATTGCCCTCCATGAGAGCACCTTGCATTATGCATGTGAGAGTGTTCTTCTTGAGAGAACCCTCATTAAGAGCATTCTCTTGGAGAGTACCCTTCCTAAGGATATCCTCCTTGAGAGTGATCTCCTTGAGGAACCCCTCCTCGAGAGCCTCTTCATTAAGAGCATTCTCCATGAGAGTTCCTTCCCTAAGAGCACTTGTTTTGAGAGTGCCCTTTGTTAGAGTAGCCTTCTGGAGTGTGTTTTCCTTGAGAGCATCCTCCCTGAGAGTACCTTACGCTACGCACATGAAAGTATTCTCCTTAAGAGTGCCCTTGTTAAGAGAATTCTCTTAGAGGTATCCCTCTGAGAGAGTGCTCTCCCTGAGAGAATTCTCCTTGAGAGAACCTTATACTACATATGTAAGAGTGTTCTCCTAGAGAGCACCCTTGTTGAGAGTATTCTCTTGAAGTGCACCCTCCATGAGAACCTCCTCATTGAGAGCGATCTCCCTAGGGATACCCTCATTTAGAGCATCCTCATTAAGAGCCTTCTCCTTGAGAGCACCCTCCATTGGAGCATCCTTTCAAAGAGCATTCTTCATAAGAGTGCCCTCACTAGGAGCATTCTCCTTGGAGTACCCTCCATTAGAGTGGTGTCTTGAAGAGTGCTCTCCTTAAGAGTGTACTCTCTCAAAGAATTATCCCTGAGAGTGCCTTGTGCTATGCATGTGAGAGTGTTCTCCTTGAGAGTGCCCTCATTGAGAGCACTCTTCCTAAGAGCATTGTCCCAGAGAGTGCCCTTCATTTGAGCAGCCTTCTTGAGAGCACCCTCCATGGGAGCGTTCTCCCTAAGTGCACCTTTTGCTACAACATGAGAGTTTTCTTCTTGAGAGTGCCCTCATTGGGAGCATTTTATCGAAGAGCACCCTCCATGAGAGTGCCCTCCTTGAGAATGGCCTCGCTGAGGATGCCCTCTCGGAGAGCATCCTTCTTAAGAGTACCCTTCTTGAAGGAATTATTTGTGAGAGCACCCTTTGTTAGAGTAGCCTCCCTGAGAGCATTCTCCTTGAGATCATACTCCTTAATGGTGCCTTGTAGTACACTCATGAGAGTGTTCTCCTTGAGAGCACCCTCGTTGAGAGCATTCTCTCAAAGAGCATCCTCCATTAGAGTGTTGTTCCTCAAAGTGTTCTCATTCAGTGCACCCTCCCTGAGAGCACCTTGTGCTATGCACGTGAGAATTTTCTCCTCGAGAGCATGCTCATTGAGAGCATTCTCATGGAGAGTGCCCTCCCTAAGAGCACCCTCTATTAGAGAATTCTTGGTAAGAGTTCCCTCCATAAGAGCATTCTACCTAAGAGGTCCCTCTTTGAGAGCATTTTCCTTGAGGATGCCCTTACTTGGTGCTCTCTCTCTGAGAGTGCTCTTTTTGAGAACACCCTCTTCATGACCAACTTTATAAGGGTGCAAGATGACATGGATGAACCTGGCATAATCAACATATATAGGGGGAGGTAGACCAACTCTCCCAGGATGCACTTTCAGTAGAAGCGGAGTGCATCTTAGGCCATCATGGATGCACTTTCGGGTGATGTTGAGTGCAATCTTGGCCTTAACGGATGCACTTTTAGGTGATGCTAAGTACATCCTAGGCTATCACAAGCGCATATTTGGGTGTGATTATGAGTGCATATATGGCCTTCTTGGGTATGCCTCAGGGAAGTCACTCTCACAGAGAACACTTTTTAAGAGGATTTCCTCCCTAAGTATGTCCTCAAGGAGACTACTCCTCGGGAGGGCTCCCTCAAGGAAAGTTCTTTTAAAGAGGGTGCTTTCATGAAGAGCTCTCTTAGATGTGCAGTGCAACTTACTCTTAGGAAGTATGCTCCTAGGGAGAGCGCTCTTGTAAGCATTGCATAAGGCACTCTCTACAGAGCACTCTTGCTAGTGCATCTATGTGAGGTGCTCCTATGGAGAGTGCTCTTGTGAGAGCACCATGTGGTGTTCCCAGGGAGAATGCTACCTCTCCTCATATATGTTGATTAGGCTAGTTTCAACCATAGCATCTTTCATGCTTATAAATTTGATCACAAAGAGGACGTTCTCTCAGGGATGAAGCTCCTAGAGAGAACACTATCACATGCAGAGTGCAAGGCACTCCCAATGCTAGCACTCTGGCAAGCACTACATGAGGCTCTCTCTCAAGAGTGCCCTTCCTAAGAGAGCCTTTTCCTAAGAACTTCCTTCTTAAAAGTAGTCTCCCTGAGGATGCCCTCCTTGAGAGCATCCTCCTTAAGAGAATTCTTCATGAGAGCACCTTCCCTAAGAGCAACCTCCCTGAGAGTGTTCTCCTTGAGAGTGCCCTTTGTTAGACTAGCCTTTTAGAGAGTGTTTTTCTTGAGAGTGCCCTCATTAAGAGCGTTCTCACTAGAGCACCCTCCTTGAGAGCATTCTCTCAGAGAGTGCCCTCCCTAAGATCACCCACCCTAGAGAGCGTTCTCCCTGAGAGCACCCTCTATTAAAGTAGCCTCTACAAGAGCATTTTCCTTGAGAGCACCCTCCATTAGTGCACTTTGCACTACTCATGTAAGAGTGTTCTCCTCAAGAGCATCCTTGTTGAGAGTGTTCTCTCAAAGAGTTCCCTTCTTGAGAGCATTCTCTCAAAGAGCACCCTTCTTGAGAGTGGTCTCCCTAAGGATGTCCTCCTTGAGAGTGTCCTCCTTAAGAGCATTTTCTATGAGAGTGCCCTCCCTAAGAGTATTTTCCTTGAGAGTACCCTCTGTTAGATTGCTCTTTCGAAGATCATGCTCCTTGAGAGGACCGTCCTTGAATGCACCTTGCACTATGCATGTGAGAGTGTTCTCCTCAGGAGAATCCTTGTTGAGAGTTCCCTCTTAGAGGTCACCCTCGAGGAGAGCTCTCTCCCCAAGAGAAACCTCCCTCACAATGTTTTCCCTGAGAGCACATTGTGCTATGCATGTGAGAGCATTCTCCTCGAGACTACCCTTGTTGAGAGCATTCTCTTAGAAAGCACCCTCCCTATGAGCACCCTCCATGAGAACACCCTCCTTGAGAGCAGTCTTCCTGGGGATCCCCTCCTTGAGAGCATCCTTATTAAGAGAATTCTTCATAAGAGCTCCCTCCATTAGAATAGCCTTCTGAAGAGCATTCTCTTTGGAGCATTCTCATTGAGAGCATTTTATCAGAGAGTGTCCTCCTTGAGAGCATTTTTCCTGAGAGTGGCCTCTGTTAGAGCAACCTCTGCTAGAGTGTTCTCATTGAGAGTAGCCTCCTTTTGAGCAACCTCTATGAGAGCATTCTCTTGGAGAGCTCACTCCATGAGAGCACCTTACGCTACACACGTCAAAGTGTTCTCCTTAAGAGCACCCTTGCTAAGAGAATTCTCTCAAAGAGCACCCTTCTTAAGAGTGCCCTCCCTGAGAATGGTCTCCCTAATGACACCCTTCCTAAGAATGCCCTTCAAAAGAGAATTCTCTTTGAGAGGGCCCTCGCTGGGAGCATTCTCCTTGGAGTGCCCTCCTTGAGAGCATTTTGTCAAAGAGTGCCCTCCTCAAGAGCATTCTCCTTGAGAGAGACCTCCATTGGAGTGGCCCCCATGAGAGAATTTTCCTTGAGAGTTCCCTTCATGAGAGTGTTGTCCATGAGACCAGCTTGTGTTATGCATGTGAGAGTGTTCACCTTGAGAGTTCCCTTGTTGAGAATGCCTTCTTTGAGCATGGTCTCCTTAAGGACACCCTCCTTGAGAGCATCCTCTTTAAGAACGTTCTCCATGAGATTGCCCTCCCTAAGAGGATTCTCCTTGAGAGCTTCCTTCATTAGAGAGGTCTTTCAAAGAGTTTCCTCCTTGATATTGCCTTCCCTAAGATCACCTTGTGCTATGCATGTGAGAGTTTTCTCCTCGAGAGCACCCTCGTTGAGAGCTCCTTCTCTGAGGATGCCCTCTTGGAGAGTGCTCTCCCTCAAAGAAACCTCCATTAGAGTGTTCTCCCTAAGAGCACCTTGCATTACATACATGAGAGTGTTCTCCTTAAGAGAACCCTTGTTGAGATTGTTCTCTTGGAGGGCTACCTCCATTAAAATTCCATCCTTGAGAGCGGTATCCCTAGGGACACCCTCCTTGAGAGAATCCTCCTTAAGAGTGTTCTCCATAAGATCACCCTCCAAAAGAGCATTCTTCTTGAGAGCACCCTCTATTAGAGAAACCTTTCGAAGAGCATTCTCTTTGAGAGCACCCTCATCAGGAGAATTCTCCCTAGAGCACCCTTATTTAGAGCATTTTATCAAAGAGTGCCCTACTCAAGAGCATTCTCCCTAAGAGAAGCCTCCATTAGAGTAGCCTCTATGAGAGTGCTCTCCTTGAGAGAACCCTCCATGAGAGTGTTGTCCATGAGGCCACCTTGAGTTACATACGTGAGAGTGTTCACCTTGAGAGTGGTCTCATTAAGAATTCCTTCATTGAGAGCAGTCTCTCTAAGGATGCCCTCCTTGAGAGTGTTCTCTTTAAGAACATTCTCCATGAGATCATCCTCCTAGAGAGTTTTCTCCTTGAGAGAGCTTCCTTTAGTAGAGCTGTCTTTTGGAGAGCATTCTCCTTAATATTTCCTTTCTCGAGAGTGCCTTGTGCTATGCATGTGAGAGTGTTCTCCTCAAGAGCACCCTCATTGAGAGCTCCCTCTCAAAGGATGCCCTCCTGGAGAGCGCTCTCCCTTAGAGTGACCTTTCTTAGAGCATTCTCACTAAGAGGATGTTGCGTTACACACATGAGAGTGTTCTCCTTAAGAGCACCCTTGTTGAGATTGTTCTCTTGGAGGGCTACCTCCATTAGAACATCCCCCTTGAGAGTGGTCTCCCTAGGGATTCCCTCATTGAGAGTGTTCCCCTTAAGAGTGTTCTCCATGAGATTGACCTCCACAAGAGCATTCTTCTTGAAAGCATCCTCTGTTAGAGTGGCCTTCTGAAGAGTGTTCTCTTTGAGAGAATCCTCACTGGGAGCGCTCTCCCTAAAGAATCCTCATTGAGTATGTTTTGTTGAAGAGTTCCCTCCTTGAGAGTACCCTCCCCAAGAGCCTTTTCCCTAAGAGCAGCCTCTGTTAAAGTGGCCTCTATGAGAGTGTTCTCCTTGAGAGCACCCTCCATGAGAGCATTGTCCATGAGAGCACCTTACGCTACACATGTGAGAGTGTTTACCTCAAGAGTGCCCTTGTTGAGAGCATTCTTTTAGAGAGCACCCTTGTTAAGAGCATTATTTCAAAGAACATCCTTACTAAGAGTGCCCTCCTTAAGAACACCCTCCTTGAGAGTGGTCTCCTTGAGGATGCCCTCCTTTAGAGTATTCTCCTTAAGAATGTTCTTCATGAGATCACCCTCCTTGAGAGCATTCTCCTTGAGAGTTTCCTCTCTTAGAGTAGTGTTTCAAAGAGCATTCTCCTTGAGAGAACCTTCCCTAAGAGTGTCTTACGCTACACATGTGAGAGTCTTCTCCTTGAGAGCAGCCTCATTGAGAGCTCCCTCTAGGAGGATACCCTCTCAGAGAGCACTCTTCCTAAGAGAAACCTCCCTTATCCTTGAGAGAACCTTACATTACTCATGTGAGAGCATTCTCCCTGATAACACCTTATGTTACTCACGTGAGAGTGTTCTCCTCGAGAGCATCATTGTTGAGAGCATTCTCTTGGAGAGTGCCATCCATTAGAACACCCTCCTTGAGATCAATCTTGCTAGTGATGCCCTTCCCATGAGTGTTCTCCTTGAGAGCACCCTCTGTTAGAGTAGCCTTCTAAAGAGCATTCTCTTTGAGAGGGCCCTCACCTGGAGCATTCTCCCTAGAGCACCCTTGTTGAGAGTGTTCTATCAAAGAGTGCCCTTGTTTAGTGTGCCCTTCCTAAGAGCATTCTCCCTAAGAGAAGCCTCTATTAGAGTAGCCTCTATGAGATCATTCTCCTTGAGAGTGCTCTCCATGAGAGCACCTTATGTTACACATGTGAGAGTGTTCACCTTGAGAGCACCCTTGTTGAGAGCATTCTTTTGGAGAGTGCCCTTCCTAAGAGTGCCCTCCTTGAGAATGCCCTTCTTGAGAGCTATCTCCCTGAGGATAACATCCTTGATAGAATCCTCCTTAAGAGCATTCTTCATGAGAGTGCCCTCCTTGAGAGCATTCTACTTAAGAGCTTTCTACATTAGATCTACCTCCATAAGAGTGTTTTTCTTGAGAGTGATTCATAAGAGAACCTTGCACCCTTGTGTGAGTGGTCTCCCTGAGGATGCCCTCCTTGAGATTGTCCTCCTTAAGAGCATTCTCTGTGAGAGTGCCCTCCTCAAGAGCACCCTCCCTAAGAGTGTTCTCCTTGAGAGCCTCCTTTATTAAAGTGGCCTTTCAAAGATTGTTCTCATTGAGAGTTCCTTCTTTGAGAGTGCCTTGTCCTACACACATGAGAGTGTTCTCATTGAGAGCATCCTTATTAAGAGCTCCCTCTCAAAGTGCACCCTCATGGAGAGTGCTCTTCCTTAGAGCAACCTCCCTTAGAGCATTCTCCCTGAGAGCACCTTGCATTACACATGTGAGAGTGTTCTTCTCAAGAGTGCCCTTGTTAAGATCATTCTCTTGAAGAGCACCCTCCATTAGAATTCCCTCCTTGAGAGTGGTCTCCCCTGGGACACCCTCCTTGAGAGCATCCTCCTTAAGAGTGTTCTCTGTGAGATTTCCCTCCATGAGAGTGTTCTTCTTCAGAGCACCCTCCATTAGAGTGGCCTTTCAAAGAGTGTTTCCTTTGAGAGAACCATCATTAGGAGCATTCTCCCTAGAGCATCCTTGTTGAGATAATTTTATCGAAGAGTTTCCTCCTTGAGAGCACCCTCCTCGAGAGCATTCTCCCTGAGAGTGGCCTCTGTTAGAGTGGCCTTCACAAGAGCATTCTCCTTAATAGCACCCTCCATGAGAGCATTCTCCATGAGAGCACTTTGCATAATGCATGTAAAAGTCTTCACCTTGAGAGTGCCCTCATTGAGAGCATTCTTTTAGAGAGCATCCTTCCTTGGAGTGCCCTCCCTAAGAATGCCCTCCTTGAGAGCGGTCTCCTTGAGGACTCCCTCCTCAAGAGCGTCCTCCTTAAGGATGTTCTCCATGAGATTTCCTTTCTTGAGAGTGTTCTCTTTAAGAGCTTCCTCTATTAGAGTGGAATTTTGGAAAGTATTCTCCTTGAGATCACCTTTCCTGAGAGCACCTTATGCTACGCATGTGAGATTGTTCTCCTCGCGAGCACCCTCGTTGAGAGCTCCCTCTCAGAGGGCACCCTCCCAAAGAGCACTCTCCCTTGGAGTGACCTCACATAGAGTGTTCTCCTTGAGATCACTTTGTATTACACACATGAGAGTGTTCTCCTTGAGAGCACCCTTCTTGAGATTATTCTCTTAAAGAGCTATCCCCATAAGAATGCCCTCCTTGAGGGTAATATCCCTGAGGACATCCTCCTCAAAATTGTCCTCCTTAAGAGCATTCTACATGAGACCGCCCTCCCCCAGAGCGTTCTCCTTGAGATAGCCCTCCATTAGAGTGGCCTTCTGAAGAGCGTTCTCTTTGAGAGGGCCCTCACCTAGAGTGTTCTCCTTAGAGCATCCTCGTTAAGAGAGTTTTGTCAAAGAGTGCCCTCCCCAAGAGCGTTCTCCCTAAGAGCAACCTCCATGAGATTTTTCTTCTTGAGAGCACATTGCATTATGCACATGAGAGTGTTCACCTCAAGAGCACCCTCATTGAGAGAATTTTTTTGAAGAGTGCCCTTCTTGAGAATGCCCTCCATGAGAATGGTCTCCTTGAGGATGCCCTCCTTGAGAAAATCCTTCTTAAGAATGTTCTTTGTGAGAGCACCCTCCCTGACAATGCCCTCCATTAGAGTGAGCTTTCAAAGAGCATTCTCCTTGAGAGTGCATTCCTCAAGTGTGCCTTACACTACACACATGAGGGTGTTCTCCTCAAGAGCACCCTTGTTGAGAGCTCCCTCTTGGAGGGCATCCTCCTAGAGAGTGCTCTCCTCTTAGAGCGACCTCCTTTAGAGCATTCTCCTTGAGAGCACCTTACGTTATGCACGTAAGAGTGTTCTCCTTGAGAGCACCCTTGTTTAAAGCATTCTCCTTGAGAGTGCCCTCTATTAGAGTGGCCTTCTAAAAAGCGTTCTCTTTGAGAGGACCTTCACCAAGAGTGTTCTCCCTGGAGTGCTCTCATTTAGAGCATTCTATTGAAGAGTGTTTTCTTTTAGAGTTCCCTTTCAAAGAGCGTTCTCCCTAAGAGTGGCCTTTGTAAGAGCATTCTCCTTGCGAGCATCCTCCATGAGAGCATTATGCATGAAAGCACCTTGTGTCATGCATGTGAGAGTTTTCAGCTTGAGAGTACCCTTGTTGAGAGTGTTTTCTTGGAGAGTGTCCTTCCTAAGAGTGCCCTCCTTGAGAATTCCCTCCCTAAGATTTGTCTCCTTGAGGAAGCCATCCTCGATAGCATCCTTCTTAAGAGCATTCTTTGTTAGAGTGGCCTCCTTAAAAACATTCTCCCTATGAGCTTTCTACATTAGATCTACCTCTGTGAGAGTGTCCTCCTTGAGAGTGCTTCATGAGAGCAACTTACACCCTCGTGTGAGTGTTCTCCTCAAGGGCATCCTCATTGAGAGCATTCTATTAGAGAGAAACCTTCCTAAGAGTGCCCTCCTTAAGAACACTCTCCCTAGGAGTTGTCTCCATAAGGACATCCTCCTTAAGAGCATCCTCCTTAAGAGCATTCTCCGTTAGATTACCCTTCCAAAGAGCACCCTCCCTAAGAACATTCTCTTTGAGAGCCTTCTCTGTTAGAATGGCCTTTCAAATATTGTTCTCCTTGAGGTTGCCTTCCCTAAGAGTGCCTTGCACTACTCATGTAAGAGTGCTCTCCTTGAGATACCCTCATTGAGATCTCCCTCTTGGAGGGCACCCTCATGGAGAGCGCTCTCCCTTACAATGACCTACCTTAAAGCATTCTCCTTGACATCACCTTACATTACGCATGTGAGAGTGGTATTCTTGAGAGAACCCTTGTTGAGAGCATTCTCTTAGAGAGCACCCTTTATTAGAATGCCCCCCCTTGAGAGCAATCTCCTTGGGGATGCACTCCTTGAGAGCATCCTCATTAAGAGTGTATTTTCTTAGATCACCCTCCATGAGACCGTTCTTCGTGAGAGTGCCCTCTATTAGAGTAGCCTTCAGAAAAGCATTCTCTTTAAGAGCACCATCATTGGGAGAATTCTCCTTGCAGCTCCCTCATTAAGAGAATTTTTTTGAAGAGTGCCCTCCTTGAGAATTCCCTCTCTAAAAGTGTTCTCCTTGAGAGCGGTCTCCATTAGAGTGGCCTTCACAAGAGCATTCTCCTTAAGAGAACCCTCCATGAGAGCATTGTCCATGAGAGCACCTTGTGTTATGCATGTAAGAGTGTTTACCTTAAGAGCGACCTGTACTATCCGAAATCATCGTTCTCTGGCTAGAATGAAATAGAAATCAGGAGATTCCCGGACAAGCATAGAAGACCCTACCTTCGCTTGAGGACAAGCTGGAATTAACGAAGGTAGAGTACCCTAAATGGTCTGCACACAGATTAGACAAGGATTTCTCCGAACATACACTAATATTCTGTATGCTGGGTTATATGTAAATGGCGTAATAGATGTAAAATTGAGCGTAAATGTACAAGAATGTAAAAAGTAAGCACACAAGAATGAATGAAAATTGTAACAAATCTTAGTAGATGAAATGTGGCAATGTTATTGCAAAAATAGAAAGTTACAATGCACCGGTCTAATGCAGTTGTGGATCTGACACAAGGTGGACGATGAGCCCCAGTGGATGCAGAGGGATGATGGTGTGCTGGCTTGAACTACAGGCACAGCATGAAGGTTGTATGCTTAGCGTGTAGGGTTGAGGTCCAATGTACAGGTTTTTGTTTTGCTCTACTTCTATTTTTTGTCTCTGGTTTTGCTCAAAATTGTCGACCCCGGTCTAGTGAAAAATTGGGATTTTTATACAAGTTTAGACGTTAGACTTGGGTTTGAGAGGGATGATTGGCTGTGGGGTGCTGGACTCTTGGGTCGGATGACATGTGGCGCATTGATTGAGTGCGAAAGAATAAAATTTTACAAGTGTACGGTGTGCTACACACCAGCGTATACTGCTGTACGCCAACATACACACACTGGGCATGTGAACTCAACGTACAGACTTGATCAAAACAAAGGAAGTCATTCAACCTTCGAATTTGAATTTAGATGTCACAAGAATGTTCCCTGTGGATGTTCAGCATGGTTGGCCTTGATCTGAGAAGATTCTAGAGAGCTTTGATTGGTATTTGTTGTGGCTGTTAGGCGTATACGCCAGGCGTACACATTGTACATGCTGGGCATCTACGTTGGGCGTACACACTGATTCGTCTTTCTGGAGCTCATGATGACACCTGATAATTTCTCTATGAGTTGATCTTGCTCTGAAGTGCAGTATTCATGTTGTCTTTGGGATTGCATGTTGGGCGTATACATTGGGCGTATACGCTAGGAATGTACGCTGGGCGTATACGCTGGGGATGTATGCTGGGCATACACGCTAGACGTATACATTGGGACTGTATGCTAGGCATATATGCTAGACGTATATGCTAGGCATATACACTGCATACTGCACACTAAGTGAGAACTAAGTAGCTTGAGCTCCGAATTTTCCATGTTTGATACCAGATGTTACCGTGGTCATCTGGGGGTCCTAGGGAACTATTTCTTGTTAAGTTCAGCTCTACTTGAAGCTGTCCGTGAGGCTCTCAAGCTTTAGTCATGCTAGGGAGCATCATAACTTAGCTTAATTCTTGTTGGAGAAGTACTATGCTCAGAATTTTGTGGTGTTTCATTGGCCCATCTTTGTTGACGCTTGGAGGAATCAACTCGAGAAGCGTCGAAAAAGAAGTACAAAACACCACAAGTGACTTGATATAGACATTTGTCCTTTTCCACATGGCTAGATGTCATCGTACCATGCTGAATAGTACATTGGGGAAATGAAATTTGTATCAAATAGGGAAATGGGAACTATAGGGATTGGTAGCTGATGAATGGCTTGTGCGTGGTGAAGAGGATGTCCGAGTATATATGCGGGTCATGCTTATCTTTGTCAATAGCTATTATCTAGCCATTTTTTAGTAGATTTGGGATCAAAACATGATGTGTACGTCATTTGGTGGAAAAAGACTATTGCTTGGTGTTTAAGAGAACTTGTTGGTACAACCAAAGCCACGTGATGATGTGTTGCATTCTTTGGAGTAACAGGGCCTTTGTTTAGTGTTTAGAGGGAACTTGTTGGTAGAGAGCTAAAGCCATGCAATGAGATGTTACCTGATTGTTTGAGACATGGGTGTTTGCCTTCAATATGCCTTCCCTCCTGGGGCTTGTATGGGAAGGGCCGCATTTTTTTTTGCGCATGCTCAGTTGCCATGTTGTGGGTTGCAACTGCTTAAGAGTGGTGCAGTGTGCAATAGTGTGTTCAATGTTTCAAGCTATATTGGGTGTGTCTAGGGTGTAATCAAGCGGATGATGTTGAGGGATAGGTGGGGTATGTAACGGGAGATGTACTAGTGAATGGCTTAATTAGCCTTGTCACATGTGTTGTGAACAACGTCTTACCTTGCTGCTGTGATGAAGTGCATTCTTGTACGAACACCTCTGAGTGTCATCCTGCAAACATAACTCCAAGAAGACAAGAAAACCATGAGTGAGTAATCAATCTTAGACTTGAATAGCTACTGATGAAATTAGGGCAATGGAAAAAATTTTAGGCACTGTATATGTATAGCAGAAATGTTGCCAAAATCGGCTGATGGCGAGCGAGGTAGCGGCTTTGATGAAGTTTGAGTGCAGCCACAGATCGAGCGACTAGAGATGAAGTTGCTAGTTTATAGTTGTAGTGGACTATCATGGGTTAGTTTTATGTCATGACCCATTGGAGATTGCCCATTTAGCATCGTGGCAGATGGTACTTTGCTAGTTTCTAGTCTTGGCAGACCGTGATGAGGCAAACTAGTTTAGAGTCTTAGTAGACTCTGGCGAATGCGACTGTGGTAGTTTAATATCGTACCAAAAAGGTACTAGTTTATTGTCATTGCGAACATTCTGTGGTATCAGTTTACCGTCGTGATGCTAGGACGAGCTGTGGTATCAGTTTACCATCATGATGCCAGGATGAGCTATGGTATCAGTTTACCGTCATGATGCCAGGATGAGCTGTGGTACCAGTTTACCATCATGATGCCAGGACGAGCTATGGTATCAGTTTACCATCATGATGCCAAGATGAGCTGTGGTATCAGTTTACCTTCATGATGCTAGGACGAGTTGTGGTATCAGTTTACCATCATGATGCTAGGACAAGCGCATACCTAAATCCATGCTTAAATGTGAAATGGTTTCAAGAAAAAATGATTGGTTAGATTTGCAAGCTCATTCCCTTCCATGTCAGCTAATTTGAATGCTTTGTTGTCATACACGTTGGTGATCAAGTAGGGCCCTTCCCAATTGGATTAGAATTTGTCCAGGTGTTCCCGAACGGCTTTGAGTACAAGGTCACCTTCCTTGATAGGATGCTTATGAACATCATGCCAATGGTATTGTCGTTGTCATTTTTGATACCACTCAATCTGATTGAGTGTATGTATATGTTTCTCCTCCACCGAATCCAAGTCAACAATGCATAGGTCATTATTTTTCCCTTCGTCGAGGAGTCCAAAGAGTGTGATTCTTAGAGATGGTACCTGTAGCTCCAAGGGTAAAATAGCTTCTGAACCATAAACAAGACTATATGGCATTTTACCTGTGGAAGTTTGATGCGTAGTACGATAAGCCCACAGCATGTATACCAACTGCTCATGCCATATTTTCTTGCTTTGGGTAAGCATCTTTGTAAGTACTGTAATGATGGTTTTATTTGTGGCCTTAGCTTGCCCATTTCTCTAAGGGTAGTAAGGGGATGAAAATAAATGTTTGATCCCTAGGCTTTCATAGAAAGTTTTGGTTTTAGAACTGCTGAATTGTGGCCCGTTATTAGTGATGATTGTGTTTGGATGTGGCTTTTCTAAGGGGAACAGCTTCTACCCACTTCGTGAAATACTCTGTCACAGTTATGATGAAGCTATGCCTTGCAAAAGATGAGGGTGTTATTGATCCGATAAGGTCCAACCTCCACTTTTGAAAGGGCCAGGTGATTTGCATTGTATGCAACTCATTTGGTGGAACATGTATCAGATTGCTATGTTTTTGATAGATACTGCACATTTTAGCCTTGGAGAGACAGTCATACTCCATGTGTGGCCAATAATAGCCCAAACGTCTTATTTTCGTTGCCATTGCCTTAGGTGCTATGTGTCCTCTGCATAGTCCATCATGTACTTGTTCAATGATGGTTTGGGCATTAGCGCTACTAACGCATGTTAGCAGTATGCCCTCGTAGGATCGACGACACAATGTGTCACCTACCAATGCATATTGTCAAGAATGTTTTCGTATCGCGTCCTTTTGTGCATTCGTTAGATGTTGTCGTGTTTCACCATGTAGAAGGTATTCTTTTATGTCATCATACCATTCTATCATGTGTGTTGTACTAATGGATGCAATTGGTAATTCATCGAGAGTATCAGTTATGGGTTTAGCACAACCGATTATAGAGCTTGGCAACATATGGAACATGTCAGGCGATATGTTTAGAGCTAGTGTGGCAAGTGCATTTGTAATGGTGTTATCATTTCTGGAGATATTTTGCACATCCATGTTTTCAAATTACTTCAGTAAGTATTTAGCTAAGTCACAGTATGGTTGTAAATGTTGTGCTTTGCATGTATAAATGTCTGTGACTTGGTTTAAAACCAGTTGTGAGTCTCCCCTGACCACAAGTTGTGTGATGTTGGAAGCTAATGCTACTGTAAGGCCCCTTAGGAGACCTTCGTATTCTGCTATGTTGTTGGTACAATGAAAGTTGAAGCGGTAAGAAAAGGGTCAGATCTCCCCAGAGGGATAGGTGATGACGGTGGTAGCACTCCCCCCCCCCCAAGAGGTGGATGCTCCATCAAAGTTCAAAATAGCTTCGTACTCATCAGGAACTCTGTCTATCATGCTCATGTTTTCTTCTGGAAACTCTGGCTCTATTGTTGCTTGATCATGTGTTGGTGATGTAGTTAGTTGGTTCACTATGGCTTGACCCTTAATTGATGACTAGGCTATGTAATGTAGGTCAAATTCAGCTATTATGGCTTTCCAATGCGCTATTCTTCTTGACTCATAAATGTTACCAGTGATGGCCCTGAGCACATTATCTTTGCAGATTATGTTGGGTTGATTATGGAAGAGGTAATTTCACCATTTATTTAGGGAAAAGACAAGGGCTAAACATGATCTCTCTACCTCGTTGTACTTCTTTTCTTGGGCCACTAATGCATGGCTCAAATAATAAACAAGGACTTCAGTCCCGTTTTCTCGTTTCTGGCAGAGCATAGAAGCAATGGACGAATCCAACGTGACGAGATAGCTGTAGAAGGGTTTATTGTTCTGTGGAGGGTACACTATTGGTAGTTGAGCTAGTGCTATCTTAATGTGGTTGAAGGCTTCTTAGCATTGTGGAGTCCATTCAAAATGGACATTCTTTTGTAGCAAATGATTCATGGGCTTCAACTTGTCCGTTAATTTTTCTATGAAGTGCCTAATGAACTATAATCTACCTTGTAGACCTCAAAGTTCAGTAACGTTGCTTGGTAGTTTTAAACTGATAACAGCTTTAACTTTATCTAGGTCCACTCATATTCCTATTTCTAACACTATGAAGCCTAGCATCTTTCCCATTTTTACTCTGAAAACACATATCTTTGGATTGAGCCTAAGTTCATATTTTAAGCAACATTTCAGAATCAAATCTAAATCTTGGATGTGTTGCTCTGGTGTTTTCGATTTAATTACAATGTCATCTACATAATCATTGAGCGAATGCAACATGTAATTGCTAAAAATAAATATCATTGTCGTTTGATATGTGGCCTTAGCGTTCTTGAGACCGAATGGCATCATTATGTAATAAAAGGTACCCCACAGTGTCATAAAGGTAGTCTAAAGCTGATGCTCTGGGTTAATGCATATCTAGTTATATCCTGAGAAGCCATCCATAAAAGATAACAAGGCATGCCCACCAGTTGAGTCAACAAGTTGATCGATGCTGGTTAAGGGGAAATCATCTGTTATGGTCGCCACGTTGAGGTCCCAGAAGTCAATGCATAGGCGAATGCTTCCATTCTTCTTCGGGACAATAACCATATTGGATACCCAATCAGCGTAGTCAATAGCCCAGATGAAACCTGCTTGATAGTGTTTGGTGATCTCATTGCGAACTACCAACGCTACCTCACGCTTTACCTTTCATGCTTTTTGTTTCACTGGCCTTAATTTTGGATCAAGTATAATATTATGCTGGATGATTCGAGGATCCAATCCAGGCATGTCAGTATAAGACCAAGCGAATACTTTTATGTTATCTCGGAGCACATGTTCTATGTCTCTGGCCAGTTGAGGTTGTAATAGTGTACTCAATTTTAATACCTTAACATCACCATTAGGTATAGCGATGGGGGTTTCAGTCAAAAGGTCTTCAGTGATGCTGTTAGCTTCTATGTCGAGGGATTTTGTCATACCTTTGTAGCTATCTAACGTTTTTTGTGTTGAGGCTATCACTGTGTCGTCCGTTGATGGACCTAAGTTGATGGAATTTATGTTGATTTCTCTTGTGATCTTTCCGTATGATCCATCGATGGTCAATGGTGTGAATAGATGCTACTAATCCATCGGGCTTGCTCCTGCCAATAAATAGAGGGCAGAATGAGCTAGTAGTGGTTGTTACACATCCCTAGGCAATGTAAATCATGTGTACGTATACAGTGGTGATTTATCATTGTACGTAGATGCATGGCAATTTTAAGGTGTTACCAGGCCGAATGGGGCAGTTTAAGGCTTTATCGAGCCGAATGGGGCAGTTTAAGGCCTTATCAGACCAAATGGGGTAGTTTAAAGCCTTCCCAGGCCGAATGGGGCAGTTTAAGGCCTTACCGGGCTGAATGGGGTAGTTTAAGGCCTTACTGGGCCGAACCTGTGATTTGATGATGCCTAGTTGCTGTATGATCTATACCGAAGAGTTTGCACCAAAATGTTCAGTGTGGGCAATCGAAATTGGTTTACCACGGAATATGGTATGTGGTAGTGTTCATTATCTTGTCATTTTGTTTTGCATTTTCCCCGTACTTTGTACTTTGAACAATTTTTAACAAAAATTAATAAAATATTAAAAGGTGGTGGCGATGATGGCAGGGTCAACTTGGCGCTATATATATGGTGGCGGGCGTGAGTGTGAACCTATCAGTTATCAAAGGCAGCATGAACCTAAGTTGCAGCGTGAGTGTACACCTAAGCTGTAGCGTGAGTGTAGAGCAGCAAACCCCAACGTGATTGATTTAGCTCGGCATTCAAGCTCAAACCCCAGCGTAAACCTGTGAGATTTACCATACAGGACATCAAAATGGGCTAGGGTAAGGAAGTAGAAGGCCAGGGGAGGAAGGGGCCCAACTTTACTTTCACGGAGGAAAGTGAGGCCATGCTGTAGTGTTTGCCTAGGCCTAGGATTCCATCGTGGCTTGGATCGGCACATAGGTAGGCTCTAATCTTACCTCAATTAATTGCTTTCATTTGTATTTTTCATCTGGGCATAGATAGTTTTGGTAGCGTGCAGAGTCTGCACGCTGAGCGTAGACAGTTTTGGCAGCATGCAGAGTCTACACGTTGAGCATAGACAGTTTTGGCAGTGTGCAGAGTCACGCTAAGCATAGATAGTTTTGACAAAGTGCAGAGTCTACACACTGAGCGTATATAGTTTTGGCAGTGTGCAGAGTCTGCACACTAAGCGTAGACAGTTTTGGTAGTGTATAGGGTCTACAAGCTAGGTGTAAATAGTTTTCGCAGCATGCAGGGTCTGCACACTGGCGTAAATAGTTTTTGTAGCATGCAGGGTCTGCATGCTGGGTGTAAATGGTTTTCGCAGCATACAAGGTTTGCACGTTGGGCGTAAAAAATTTTCGCAGCATGTACGCTGAGTGTAAACAGTTTTTTGGTAGCATGTACATTGAGTATAAACAGTTTTTTGGTAGCATGTATGTCAAGTGTAAATAGTTTTTTTTGAAAATATTGGCCTTCAACATGGAATTTCATTTCTCTATTTCATTTTTGTGTATAGCTGATTTACCATGGCATTCTAGTTATTTGCAGGGATCTTGAGCCTTTCCTCTTAGTGGTTGAGCTGGTTGAGGTACTGGCATGGTTCGGGCCCCTTGATACCGATGAACCTACCCCTGATTTAACTATTGATAAAAATGGGGTATGGTTCAGGGAAGGGGCCTATGAGTTCCTTGCCTTCATCCTAGATAGATTTAAGGTAGTGATATGGTTACACCTAAGCGAACAAGTAGCGCGGAGCATGCTCAAAGCGATGTTGCCAGGATCTTCAAACGACATCATGGTTTTCATGGTGGACATTGACGAGGGACCACTTGTGATTGAGAACAGTCCCTCTAGAGGGCCCAGATCTACTCAACCGTTATTGCACGTGTGGGACTTATTGCCACGTGTGCCTCACTATCTCAATAACATCTTGTTTTTGGCTACGTGTGCATATACATTATTTCAGAACCCTCCAGGAACAATGTACAGGGTAGAGAGGTAAGGTTATTTAGTTTGTCATTTCTATTTTTTTCGTTTAGTGTTTGCTCCTGTTCTGATGACCATTCTTTTGCAGACCCCAAGTTGACAAAGATGGGATATGCGTCAATGATGATGGACTTGCACTCGCTCACACCACTTTAGAGACATTCATGGTGGGTCCCACCCTCCATGGAGCTATATTGGCTTAGACCAAGGGTGACATTGTTCATTTCCATAAGCAGTTTTCTAGGGCATTTTCACAATGCATGGCTCGAGGGTGGTTGCATGAATATTGGTCATGCAATGGACCAGTTTTCCCTCGTGATACTGACTTGGGTTCTAGCACCTCGAAGCACACAACTGAAGGTAAGTGATGATATTTTCTTGACGCCTTAGTCTATTTGTTTGGCTACAATGTTGGTCATACTGGTGTTATGGTTTTAAATTGTGTTTACAGTTAATGTCCCCCTTGGCGGAGACCCTGCTACGACAAGGTGGACTGAGAGCAACTTATCGATGAAATTTGGGAAGATCAGCAAGGTGCAGCGATGGTTGCGTACCAGTGCCCCACCATCTATTTTCTGTTGTTTGGATGATGCCGACCTCATGGAATTATTTACAACCCTAAGCCCTGATATCTCTATAGCTGAAATGATTGGAATTGTTGATTCGTTCGACAACTCTGTCACCTACTATAGCACCTGTATTAAGGGTGTCAAAATGGTTTCTCATCTGTTAGGTGAGTTCTCTTTAGACCTCTTTGGTGTCCCGGTAGATGGTGTGAACGTGGTTTTCGATAGGGTGCAGAAAGAGCTCCATGTGATGCATGAGCTGGAAGATTGGTTGGGCATTCTCAAGAGTTCTAAGGGGTTCCCTATGTAGGGAACATCAAAGGTTATGGAAGTTAACGAATTTTATCCCTTGTTTAGGGCACAGGTGTTTCCTAAATCCCTGTCTCAAGTAAAGAGTCTTGGGGTGGAAGCCATGTGCATCATGCGAACCATCTTAGAGATCGGGATGCGTTATAATTGGGCCCAATTTTTGTTGTCGAGTTTCCATAGGGAGATAGTGTGATTGCGTTCAAATGTTGAGGCGTAGTCCCATTTTACCTTCACGTTCTTCGTAGGTTATCTACGTCACCTGGCTGAATTTCTGGTGGTTCGTGCAGATAATAAATATGTTTTGCAGGATCGTACTCAATTATCTCGCCCATGGATTAACCATTTGTTCGAGGTAGCTGAATCTCAAGATACACCTGAGGGGATCGATAAATCAGTCTCCATCACCATAGAGGGGTCATTTGGTACTTCAATCCATACATGTGACAGTGTGGGGTTGGAACCAGACAATGTACCCTATACTACTAAGAGGGCTAATCAAGTGATCAAGGAGACCATTGGGAAAGCCAAATCGAAGATTCAGAAGCATGAACGCCCTAAAGAGGTTGCCTCAACTGTGGAAGAGAGAAGGGTGAACTGAATATGATTTAAAATTCTTGTTCAAGGTAAGCAAGTTTGATGCACTTATTGTATTGTCATCTTCATCTTATCCGTTTTTTTTTGTTTTGACTACTTACATGAAACTAATGTCTTCAAAACTGACTCGGAAAGTGAGGAGACAGGAGTTAGAAACCATTATTGAGGAAGAGGAAGTCCTAATGGATTTAATAATTGAGGAGGAAGAGGTCGGAAAAGATCAGATGAAAGTGACCGAAGAGTTAGCGGAAGGCACCACGGAGACAGAACTAGTCAATGACCGAGATGGTATTGATGAAATGTTTAATAGCTTCCCTAAGGGAAGATTGGACCTTGGTGACCCTCCAAACCGGGAAGGGAATAGAGAATCTAGTATATTCCCTTTTGTTTTATTGCGTTGCCTTGTGAATCATTGTTTCCATTATGTGGTTTTAACTTTATGTTTTTTTATCACTGCTAGACGAAGATATTGAAACCAGGATGATTCCTACGATGCAGTTAGAAGTGCCTATGATAGTGGCTCCCCCTAAAATGACCACTGAGGCTAGTCCATCTCGTACTCATGAACCATTTACTTGGACTGAGATGCCAAGCAAAATGGATTTTGTCACTAGTATCGTCGACGAGATGGTCAAACGCATTCATCAAGCCCACCATGAAATAGGTACAGGTGTCTCAAGTGTTTTGCAGCCTTTGAGTTTCACACACTTTTTTGCCATCTAAGATCTAACACCTGCTCTTTTCATGTGTGTAAGAGCTAAGCTAAAGTGGAATCCATCTAAGGTTTTTTGTATTGAGAGCTTGCCTGCACTACCACCAAAATCTGAATAGATACCAACGCAGGTCTATGACGAGGTGGCGGAAGGTCTTGTGCATAATGCCAAATCGCTTTGGACTTGTAGGTGCTCCATTGAATAGCTATGGTTGCAAATCTAGTCAAAGGAAAAAGAGGTTTCCAAGTTATCAGATGAACATGATGATCTCAAGGCTCGTTATGAGTTTTCCTCGTCCAAACTAATAGGTGATCGTTCTTGGCGAACTTCTAAGATCACTTAAACTAGATATTGGAACTTGCTAAATCGCCATGCATCACTAACTCGGAAACTAGCAGAGCATAAGGCCTAGATAGATCTACTAAACCTCAAGTGCTAGGATTGGAAGGCTTTCGCTTCCAAGGTTCATAAGTGGGGTCAAGATGAGAAGAACCACAAGCATCATTACAAGAAATCATTAAAGGAAGTATCTGTAGAAAAGCTTCAGCTTGAAATGTTTATAGAGGATCTGGGTCTACGTTCTGCATTTGATACCTTTGCTAAGAATACCACTATTGAGATGGAATCGCCCACGAGGGTAATTACGACTACTTCTGGGGAGGTCTCTGTGGGTGAATTCCCCTTGAAACATCCCACATGGTCGGTGGTTGACAAGGGGAAGGCCTTAGCGAACATCGATCTGGGCCTCGATGGGACTGACTGGGGTAGTGTCTTAGAGGAAGAAATTCTCCATCGGTTGGAATTCAGTTTAGGGGGGTCTCCTACGGTAAGAATTTTGGTGTTATTAATTTTGTTCATTGAGTAATGTTTGGGTATTTTCTCTTTTGTTCTTGTGTCGAGGTGACGGCGATGTTCAAGAAGGTGGCCCCAGCGGAGTGGGGACCCAAGGTGCCAATGGGTCTAAAGAGGAGAATCCTTCTGTCCCTGATGTTTCATTTTGACTTTGAAACTATCCTGGCTCATATTTTTACATGAATCATAAATTGAATGTTTTGCTTTGAGTTTTATTGAACTGATGAATGGAATCAGTTAACTATTGTACTTGTCTAACTGTATATCACTACATGTATATATTTTTCTATATATTTTTTTGTTGTGGATTTTGAATTTAAATGTAAACACAATGCGGTAATGTAAAATGTTTTGGTTTGTTTTGTTGTTTAAGTGTAAGGCACGAAGTGGGAATGCAAGTAAGAATGTAATTATAAGAAAAGGATAATTGTGAAAAGGAAAACGTGAAGAAAAACTGTTATTGATAACATGACAATCCAAGCGTAAATTCAAACAATGAACTTGAATTTGTGAGAAAAACAAAGTGTAAGCAAGTGGTTTAGTTTAAGGCCATTTCGGGCGACATGCACTAGTTTAAGGCCATTTCGCGCCATGCGTAAACAAGGGAAGTTTTAAGTGACATGGGTGGATTTCTTGGTAGATTGACCATTTCTGATCGTGTCTTGTTTTATATCTTTGTGGACATGATAGTTTAACATTGTTTCGGACTGTAAATGTAGTTTAATGTTGTTTTGGACTATAAATGTAGTTTAACATCGTTTTGGACTTTAATGTCGTTCATTCGCTTAGTAGTTTTTTAATTTTCTTCATTTTAACATTAGGAGTAACATTAACAGGTATGATTCTATATTCAGTGTTGCCTTCGCTGATCACATTGAATGGTAATTCAGGCCAAGGGACGTCTGATGGAACAGTTCTTACGTTTGTTCTTTCTGGCATTTTTGCATGTATTGTGGTTTCTGCGTCTGTTGTATTTTCTAAGTGAGGTTGTATATGTACAATTTCAGGCCTAAATACTTCTATGTTGGGTAAATTTTTCTTTGCATTTAAGAGATTATCACTTGCTAGTTGCATGCAGTTTTGTTATTCATTTATATCATCTTGTTTAGGCTCTTCAAGCTTAACCTCTGAGCCTTGGTCTATATCTATATATGATGAGATGGTAGGTGTAGTAGCCTCCCCGTGTATAATGATTTCACCACCTTCATAAGGCAAGTAAATCTCTTGGTGTATGGGGAAAGAGACTGCTTTCAATTAGGCTAACCAGGGCCTTCCCAATATTAAATTGAACCCTGGCATCTCATTGATGACCACAAGGTTGGCAGATGTGGGGAATCGGTCCCTTACTATAAAGTCCAAAGTCATAGTGCCTTTCACTACTACATATGATCCATTGAACGATTTCAAACATGTGGTGGTGGTTGGTCTAATTAGCTCCGTGAGCCCTAATTTTTCAACGATGGAATCAGGTACTACGTTTGTAGCGGCTCCATCATCTACATGCACTCTATGTATCTTGAATTGATTTATTCATATCATTATGAACATAGGTGCGGTTGTCACTTGTCTTGTTTTCTCATCCACTTTGATGTTGTCATTGTGGAAACCTAATGGCTTAGGAGTTGATCCTTGAGGAAAATACATTACCGCATGAATTGAAGGTTTGTTTGGAGGTAAGTCTTTGGTTAGTGGGATGGATGTCAACATGCGCACTAGGGCTTCGCAGTGGGTTTGAGAGGTTAACACCAAGTCGTATAAGCTTAATGAAGTGTTTTTTTTCTTTAAGCACCTACGTGACCTGTGTTAGAACTATTGCTAAATCTCTACTGTTGGGTGTATGTTTGCCGATAGTCAGTTGGTCCATCTGACCCAACAGTTTTATTTCATGTGTAGTTGGTTTGTCATTTTTACCTGGAATCATTGATTTAGGCATATCATGCTTTCTGTATGATTCACCCTCATAGCTTGTGTTTGCTTTACTATACGGTGATGTCATGGGCATTGCGTTTAACGAGGTAGGCTTGGGAGGTCCTAAGGTTAGTCGTTGATGTTCTTTCTCCAAGAATTCTTGTGTAAGCTTGTCTGCTAGGCGTGCTCATGTGTGGCATGGGGGTATAATTGGTTTCGAAACCTCAGGTTGCTTTGGAACCTGTACAACATATGGAGTAGGGTGGGGTTGTAGTTGGACGGTTGAATGTGGTTGAATGTTAGGCTGGCTAGGCATCCTAATGGCATAGGAGATTGGTTTATTCTGTGTTTGTGGAGTGGAGGATTGATGGTCATCAGGATGTTCGGGTATCCTAACAACATATGGAGTTGGCCTAGCTAGAGGTTGTACCTTCGTAGTTGCGAATGCAGGTGATACTCAGACTATGTAGGGAGCTAGCTGAGTAGGAGGTGATTGTGTGTTTGCCGTAGTAGTGGCAGGAGGTACATGCACCACGTATGGTTTTTCACGTGGTGGTATGATAGAAGTTGCTATGGTAGGGGGTACTCAGATGACATAAGGTTTCTATGGGGAGTATGATTGTTGAGGCACAGGTGTTTGTACCGTAGGAGGAATGTGCACTACAAATGGTCTCTTAGGCATTTGCTATTCATGATTGGAATGGATGGTATTAATCCTAGGCATTTCTGGTTCATTATCGAAGTAGACAGTGTTAATTACATATGGTGCTTCTTTAGTATTTAGAGGATCTTTATATATGCCCATGGCTTGGTTTTGTGGTTGGACTAGGTTGGCTTCGTCAAAAGTGATTTGACCTCCGTCGATCATCCGTTGGATATCTTGTTTTAGGGTGAAACAGTAATCCATGTCGTGCCCATTACGTTGATGATAATCAAAAAAATGGTCCATTCTAAAGCCCTTTGGAACTGGGGGCTCATCTAGCATTCCTAGGCTTGGGTTCTGAACCAATTGATAGAACCAATCATGTCTTTGGATCGCCACAGGGAACAACTGTTTATGTTTCATCAATCCAACCTTCAAGAGTTGGTCGAATAGTTGCGATGGTTTCATGGGAAACGACATATATTGAGAGGGGTCTTTCCTCTCGAAGTTCCTCATATGACCCGGTGTAGGATTTTATGATGCAGATGATTCGGGTGCCATCGCAGGAGCAGGTTTAGCATAATTAGTAGGGGAAACAGGTGGTTTGCTTTGTTGTCCCACATTTGCTTGTTGTGTTTCCGCTACTTCTGCTATAGTTGTTTAGCCTTTTCTTTATCTTTCTTATTATGTTGGTTTCTAAAGGTTGAATAGGTAGGGTCGTGACTATTTTGGGCTGCCTCCTCTATGTTCTTGATTTGTACAAATGCTTGACTAAGAGAGCATGCATTGAGATAATATAGTTTGGACTTGACAAAATCGTCGACAGCCCCTTTTAGGATGGTGAGAAGATACATCTTCGGGATCGGCTTGTAGAGCTCATTAAGGGTAGCACTCCATCGTTGGATGAATTTTTAGATAGGTTCAAGAGGTGCTTATTTGACCTATATGAGGCTGTCAAGTGTTGCTTCAAGCTTCAAGTTATACTTAAACCTGGTAATGAATTGGTGTAACAAATCTTCTAGAGAAGATATTGAGTTTCATGGTAAGGCCCGATATCAATCAAGTGCTCTCCCTATGAGGGACACGGGGAACACTCGCAGAATGGCATGTGGCCATGCCTGAAGTAGCACGCATTCTAATCTAAATGTTATGAGGTGAGCGTTGGGGTCTGTCTCCCCATTGTATTTAGTTAGCGTGGGTAAGGATACACCCTTGGGTAGTGTTAGAGGAAGAACTGAAGAGCTAATAGGGTCATCATGATAGAAGTCCACTACCTTAAGCTCTACATAGGTGGCTATTTTGAGGCATTTGACCTCATCAGTTAGCTTCTACATTAGCTTTTTGGCATCAGCCTAGTCTTGGGCACTAGGTGAGATAGTAGGTTGAGGAGGTTGTATAGTATATAGGTTAGATTGTTGAACAGTGGGCTGAAAGGCAGAAAGTTACGTGGTTGGAGGCTGCACTTGCAGAATATTTGTAGCGGGTGGTGCTAGGGGTAGCATGTTGTAGGTAAGGGGTTGCTGTTGTTGTTGCGGTTGTACTTGAGGGATGTTAGCAGGTAAAATTGTATGAGGTGGTATGTTATAGTGAGGGGGTTGATGCGGTTGAGCACTAATTGCAGCCCATTGCCCGGTCACGCTTTGTGTTGGAACACTCTGACCTTGTTGAGTTATAGTGGCGAAAGGGGCTCCTTGGGTTTGGATTCGCGGTATATAATGAGTAGATGTAGAAGCCGGTATCACATACGGCATCCCAATCACTTGGGATGGAAAGGTTACTCCTACATTATTTTGAGGAGGTTGTACTTGTAAGAATGGGGGTGTTGTGGTAGCAGGAGGAATAGCAAGGGGAAGTGTGTTGAGTTGCGTATCAGTTACAGGAGGAATAGGGATAAGCGTGGATGATTCCTTTTGAGGTATCTATGCTTGGGTGATTTGAAATAACAGGTTTACATAGGTTTGTGGGCTAAGGGTATGGTACGAATCTTCATGCTCGAACTAAGCTGCGAAGTCATCCTCCTCTTCTAATTGAGGGTTTTTCATAGACTGGTCCAGATATTGACTCCTTTGTAGGAGGAGATGTGAGATGAGCTTGAAGTAGTGCTCTAGGAGAGGGATGATATCGTACGGGGAAGGGATGAACTCATGTCCTCCCCTATGGAAGAGTTCATATTGTCTTTTAACCTCCATTTTGGTTTGATCCATGGCTAGGCCAGCTTGTATTTTACACATATGAAATTGTATTGCTTCTGAGTTATAATGTTAAATGTTGGATTCTTCCCTTGCAATCTAAGAGACCAACAAGGCCTTGCCATGGGTTGTACTATAGGTTGTTGAACGGCCATGGGGCCTACGATATCTGTGATGGGCTTGGTTGAAGCGTTGGGGTTCGTAGTGTTCATGATGAATGGTTGTGAATATAGCACAGTAGAAGGGATATGAAACTAGTATATTTATCAGAGCGTACGCCTAAGTTCACAACATACAGCGTGTGGACTGGATCCCAGTGTATAGGCTCCAACGACTAGCGTATAGTGACAGCATATAGGTATACATTAAAATGTGTAGATAGAGTAGTGTATAGGTAAACTGAGTAGCGTAGATAGGGTCTACAATGTACAACGTACAGGTCTAGGTATCTTGAGCAGTGTAGATAGAGTCTACAGCGTACAGCGTATAGGTCTACTGAGTAGCGTAGACAGAGTCTATAGCATACAGCGTATAGGTATAGGTATCTTGAGTAGCATAGACAGAGTCTACAGTGTACAGCGTACAGGTATAGGTATCCTGAGTAGCATAGATAGAGTCTACAATGTACAACATACAGGTCCAGGTATCCTGAGCAGCATAGACAGAGTCTATAGTGTACAACGTATAGGTCCATGTATCCTGAGCAGCGTAGATAGAGTCTATAGCATACAACGTACAGGTCTAGGTATCCTGAGTAGCATAGACAGAGTCTACAGTGTACAACGTATAGGTCCAGGTATCCTGAGTAGCATAGACAAAGTCTACAACGTACAGCATACAGGTCTACTAAGCAGCGTAGACAAAGTCTACAGTGTACATCGTAGACTGAGCAGTGTGTAGATGCTAGAAATTCTATAGAACGAGGTGCAGATCCAGGAATTTTAGAGCTATATTTGGTGTCAATACAATGTGAATCTGGGAGGATCAAGGTTTGAGATCAAAGTAAGTTTAAATAGTTTGCGTCCCTCCTTCTAGCGTCATTTTCTGTACTGTCCGAAATTGTCGGTCTTCAGCTAGAATGAAACAAAAACCAAGAGATTCCCAGACAAGCATAGAAGAACCTACCATTGCTTAAGGACAAGCTGAAATTAATGAAGGTAGAGTACCCTGAATGGTCCACACATGGATCAGACAAGGATTTCCCCGAACGTACACTAATATTCTATATGCTGGGTTATATGTAAATGGCATAACAGATGTAAAATTCAGCATAAATGTACAATAATGTAAATAGTAAGCACATAAGAATGAACGAAAACTATAAAAAATCTTAGCAGATGAAATGTGGTAATGTTATTGCAAAAATGGAAAGTTACAATGCACCAGTCTAACGCAGTTGTGGATCTGACACAAGATGAATGATGAGCCCTAGTGGATGAGGAGGGGTGATGGTGTGGTGGCTTGAACTGCAAGCATAGTGTGAAGGCTATATGCTCAACATGTAGGGTTGAGGTCCAGCGTACAGGTTTTTGTTTTGCTCTGGTTCTATTTTTTTTTTGTCTCTAGTTTTGCTCAAAATTGCTGACCCCGGTCTAGTGAAAAATTGGGATACAAGTTTAGAAGTTACACTTGGGTCTAAGAAGAATGATTGGCTATGGAGTGCTAGACTCTCGAGTCGAGTGACATGTGGCACGTTGACCGAGTGTGAAAGAATGAAATTTTACAAGTGTACGGTGTGCTGCACACCAGCGTATATTGCTGTACGCCAACGTGTACATGCTGGGCGTGTGAACTCAGCATATAGAGTTGATCAAAACAAAGGAAGTCTTTCAGCCTTCAGATTTGAATTCAGATGTCATGAGAATGTTGCCTATGGATGTTCAGCATGCTTGGTCTTGATCTGACATGATTCTAGAGAGCTTTGACTGGTATACGTTGTGGTTGTTGGGCGTATACACTGGGTGTACACATTGTACATGCTGGGTGTATATGCTGGGCATATGATTCATCTTTTTCGAGCTCATGATGACACCTGATAATTGCTCTGTGAGTTGATCTTGCTCTAAAGTGCAGTTTCCATGCTGTCTTTGGGATTGTATGTTGGGCGTATACATTGGGCGTATATGCTGGGAATGTACGTTGGCCGTATATGCTGGGTGTATACGCTAGGGATGTATGCTGGGTGTATACGCTAGACATATACGCTGGGAATGTATGCTGGGTGTATACGCTGGATGTATACACTGCATACTGCACACTTAGTGAGAACTAAGTAGCTTGAGCTCTGAAGTTACCATGTTTGATACCAGATGTTGCTGTGGTCATTTGGGGATCCCAGGGGACTGTTTCTTGTTGTGTTCGGCTCTACTTGGAGCTGTCCATGGGGCCCTCAAGCTTTAGTCATGCTAGGGAGCATCATAACTTAGCTTGATTCTTGTTGGAGAAGTACTATGCTTAGAATTTTGTGGTGTTTCACACCCTCATTGAGAGCATTCTTTATGAGATCATCCTTTCTAAGAATGCCCTCCTTGAGAGCTGTCTCCCTAAGGATGCCCTCCTTGAGAGCTCCCTCTTGGAGGGTAGCCTCCTAGAGAGTGCTCTTCCTCAAAGTGACCTCCCTCAGAGTGTTCTCCCTAAGAGCAACTTATGTTACACATGTGAGAGTGTTCTCCTTGAGAGGGCCCTTGTTGAGATTGTTCTCTTGGAGAGCTACCTCCATTAGAATGTCCTCCTTAAGATCAGTCTTCTTGGGGACACCCTCCTTGAGAGTGTCCTCTTTAAGAGCATTCTATCTGAGATCTCCCTCCCTAAGAGCATTCTCGTTAACAGTGCCCTCTGTTAGAGTAGCCTTTCGAATAGTGTTCTCTTTGAGAGGGCCCTCATTGGGAGCATTCTCATTGGAGCACCCTTGTTGAGAGCATTTTTTCGAAGAGTGCCCTCCTTGAGAGTGGCCTCACTGAGAGCAACCTTTGTTGGAGTGGCCTCCATGAGAGTGTTCTCCTTGAGAGTGCCCTTCATGAGAGTATTGTTGATGAGAGAATCTTGCATTACACACATGAGAGTGTTCACCTTGAGACTGCCCTCACTGAAAGCATTCTTTTGGAGAGCACCCTTCCTAAGAGTGCCCTCCTTGAGAACATCCTCACTAAGAGTGGTCTCCCTGAGGATGCCCTCCTCAAGAGCATCCTCCTTAAGAATGTTCTTCATGATAGCACCCTCCCTGAGAGCACCCTCCATTAGAGTAGCCATTCAAAGAGCATTATCCTTGAGAGAAACTTCCCCAAGAGTGCCTTATGCTATGCACATGAGAGTGTTCTCCTTGAGAGCACCCTCATTGAGAGCCCCCTATCGAAGGGCACCCTTCCAAAGAGCACTCTCCCCTAGATCAACCTTCCTTAGAGTGTTCTCCCTAAGAGCATCTTGTGTTATGCACATGAGTGTTCTCCTTGAGAGCACCCTTATTGAGAGCATTCTCTTGGAGATTTTCCTCCATTAGAATTCCCTCCTTGAGATTGGTCTCACTGGGGATGACCTCCCCAAGAGTGTTCTTCTTGAGAGGGCCCTCATCAGGAGCATTATCCTTGGAGCACCCTCATTGAGAATGTTTTGTCGAAGTGTGTCCTCCTTGAGAGTGCCCTCCCTGAGAGTGTTCTCCTTGAGAGTGGCCTTCATTGAAGCAGCCTCCATGAGAGAATTCTCCTTGAGATCATCCTCCATGAGAGCATTATCCATAAGAGCACCTTGCATTAAGCACATGAGAGTGTTCACCTCAAGAGTGACCTCATTGAGAGCATTCTTTTAGAGAGCACCATTCCTAAGAGCGTCCTCCCTAAGAATGCCCTCCCTGAGAGCTATCTCCCTGAGGATGCTATCTTAAATGGTGTCCTCCTTAAGAGTATTCTCCATGAGAGTGCCCTCCTTGAGAGCTTTGTATGTTAGAGTTGCCTTTGCAAGATCATTCTCCTTGAGAGCATCTTCCATGAGAGCACCTTGCATCCTCGGGTGAGTGTTCTCATCGAGAGCATCCTCGTTGAGAGCATTCTATTGAAGAGCATCCTTCCTAAGAGTGCCCTCCTTGAGAATGCCCTCCCTGAGAGTGGTCTCCCTAAATACACCCTCCTTAAGAGTGTGCTCCTTAAGAGTGTACTCCATGAGAGTGCCCTCTGTTAGAGTGGCCTTTCAGAGAGCACCCTCCCTGAGAGTGCCTTGCACTACGTACATAAGAGCACTCTCCCTAAGACCACTCTTCTTAAGCTGGTCCTTCATGACCAAATTTATAAGGGTGCAAAATAGTATGGCTGAAACTGGCCTAATCAACATATATAGGGGGATGTAGAGTTGACAAACAGTCATAGTGATAGAGCAATATGTGGGTTTCTCCCCTCGGGATGTGTTGCCCTACCCACAATATCGTGGCCTTGTTGTTCATGTCCGTGACTCACAAGCCTTGTTGTGAAGAAGGATAATCCCATAGAAGGTGGTATTCTCATTTACAATTTGAGATAAAAGGATTGCAAAATTGTGGGAATGTTCTGTGGGGTTGGTTACCCAAGAATCCTAGGATCCCAAAGAAGTAGGTTTGGCTATCTTGCATTGTGTCTATCGTAAATGTTCTTGCACATAGTTTAGGAGCCTGTTCACGAGATGGATGCATCGAGTGGATTGGGCATCAATACTAATGGCTCTATAGGATTGACAGATCCTCTCTAAAAATGATATCGAATGATTTCATGCGAATGGTTATGTTGATTTGGTGTAGTTGAGGTAGCAAAGCATCTTGATGCCCCCATGGGGTAGCATCAAGTTCATGCTCTCTCTCCCTTGTCACCGATTTGATCGCATAGTAGCACATGGATGGTAGTTGCAAGTTCACTTGGACATGCCAAGGAACGAAGAGGGTGTACAATCTCTTATTCTCCATGCACTTGTGGGTGCTTTGCTATTTATTGTAGATCATGGGTTCTAATATTTGAGTGACTGTTTCATGGTTGTACCATCTCAAAAATAAGCTTTCGTAGATTCAAAGACTTATGTTGTACCTTTCCTTGGAGTAGCTTGTCAAGTTTGAGCACATGCTCATCCTCGGTAGTAAGTTCTACAAGGGTTGGGAGTAGTCGGATGGATGTTTCAGGTTCATGTTTTGAAAATCCATTATTTTGGTTGTGTGACACTCTATCTCTAGGTTTTAGGAAGGATTTTTTGGTTGTGCCATCACTTAATGCCAAATTTGGGTATCTAGAAGCTTACATCCTATGGGGCCTATTTCTTTATCCTTGGGTGTGATTGCTATGCATGTTACGAGATTGGAGCCACTATTGATGGCACTATGGGATTAAAAGATCCCCTCTAAAAATGATATTGGTTGATTTTGTGTGAATGGTTGCATTGATTTGGTGTAGTTGAGGTAGTAGAGCATCTTGATGCCCCTGTAGGGTAGCATCAGGTGCATTCTCTCTCTACGTTATCATCGATTCAATTGCTAAGTAATGCATGGATGGTAGTGGTGAGTTCACTTGCACGAGCCGAGAAATGAAGAGGATATAGTCTCTCTTATTCTCCATGCACTTGCAGGTGCCTCACTATTCATTGTAGATCATGTATTCTATTATTTGAGTGATCATTTCGTGGTTGTACATCTCAAAAATAAGCTTTTTTGGATTCAAAGACTTACATTGTGCCTTCCTTTGGAGTAACTTGTTGAGTTTGAGAGCATGCTCATGCTCGGTAGTAAGTTCTCCAAGGGTTAGGAGTAGTTGGATGGATGTTTCAAGCACATGTCTCAAAAATTCTTTGTTTTGGCTATGTGAGACTCTATCTCTAGGTTTCACAAAGTAGTTTTCTATTGTGTGATCACTTAACACTGAATTTAGGAATCTAGAAGCTTACATCATATGAGGCCTATTTCCTTATCCTTGGGTGTGATTGTTGCAGATATTTCAAGATTGGAGCCACTACTGTTGGCACTACGATATTGAAACATCCTTTCTAAAATTGACATCGATTAACTTCGCGCAAATGGTTGCATTGATTTGGTGAGGTTGAGGTAGTAGAGCATCTCAATGCCCCCATGGGGTAGCATCAGGTGCATGCTCTCTCTACCTTATCACCAATTCAATCACGTAGTAGTGCATGGGTGGTAGTGGTGAGTTCACTTGCACGAGCCAAGGAACAAAGAGGATGTAATCTCTCTTGTTCTCCATGCACTTGTAGGTGCCTTATTGTTCTTTGCTGATCTTGGGTTCTAATATTTAGGTGACCGTTTTGTGTCATACCATCTCAAAAATAAGCTTTCGTATGTTCAAAGACTTACATTGTGCTTTCCTCTAGAGTAACTTTTCGAGTTTGAGAATATGCTCATACTTGGCAGTAAGTTCTCCAAGGGTTAGGAGTAGTCGGATGGATGTTTGAGGCTCATTTATTGAAAATCCCTTATTTTGGCTATGCAACACTCTATCTTTAGGTTTCATGATTGAGTGTTTGATTGTGCAGTTACTTAACACTGAATTTGGATATGTAGAAGCCTACATCTTATGAGGCCTATCTTTATCCTTGGGTGTGATTGTTTTGGATGTTGGAAGATTGGAGCCACCATTGATGGCTCTATGGGATTGAAACATCCTCTTTGAAAATGATATTATATAATTTTGTGTGAACAGTTATATTGATTTGGTGTGGTTGAGGAAGCAAAGTGTCTCAACACCCCCATAGGGTTAGTATTAGGTGAATGATCTCTCTACCTTATCACTAATTCGATCGCTTAGTAGCGCATGGGTGGTAGTTGCAAGTTCACTTGTACATGCCTAGGAATGAAGAGCATGTATACTCTCTTATTCTTCATGCACTTGTAGGTGCCTCCCTATTCAGTGTGGATTAGAGGTTCTAATATGTGGGTGATCATTTTATGGTCTATAATCTTTAAAACAATCTTTCGTTGATTAAAAGACTTATTTTGTGCCTTCCCTTGGATTAACTTGTCGAGTTTGACCACATGCTCATCCTCATCTATAAGTTCTCCAAGGGTTAGGAGTAGTTGGATGAATTTTTTAGGCTCATGTCATGAAAATCCCTTATTTTGTCTACATGACTCTCTATCTCTAGGTTTCACAAAGGAGTTTTTGGTTGTATGGTCACTTGATGAAAAATTTAGGTATTTGGAAGCCTGCATCTTGTGAGGCTTTTTTCTTTATGCTTGGGTGTGATTATTGCAGATGTTGCGAGATTGAAGCCACTATTGATGGCATTATGGGGTTGAAATATCCCCTCTAAAAATGATATCAGTTGATTTCATGTGAACAGTTGCATTGATTTAGTGTGGTTTAGGCAACATAGCATCTCGACACCCCAACAGGGTAGCGTAAGGTGTAGGCTCTATCTACCTTATCACCGATTTGATTGCTTAGTAGTGCATGGGTGGTAGTGGCTAGTTCACTTGCACAAGCTAAGAAATGAAGAGGACTTAGTCTCTCTTATTCTCCATGCACTTGTAGGTGCCTCGCTATTCATGGTAGATTGTGGATTTTATTATTCAGGTGACCGTTTCATGGTTGCACCATCTCAAAAATAAGTTTTCATGGATTCAAGGAGTTACGTTGTGACTTACTTTGGAGTAACTTGTCAAGTTTGAGAGCATGCTAATGCTCAGCAGTAAGTTCTCCAAGAGTTAGAAGCAGTTGGATGGATGTTTAAGGCTCATGTCTCGAAAATCCCTTGTTTTGGATATGCGACACCCTATCTCTAGGTTTCATGAAGGAGTTTTCAGTTGTGCTAACCCCAAATTTAGGTATTTAGAAGCCTACATCCTATGAGGCCTATTTATTTATCCCTAAGTGTGATTGTGTTTTGGATGTTGCAAGATTGGAGCCACCACTAATGGCTCTACAGGATTCAAAGATCTCCTCTGGGTGTGATTTTCTAGATGTTGTGAGTTTGGAGCCACCATTGATGGCTCTATGGGATTGAAAGATCCCCTCTGAAAATGATATCATATGATTTTGTGTGAATGGTTACATTGATTTGGTGTGGTTGACGTAGTAGAGCATCTCGACATCCCCATGAGGTAGCGTCAGGTGCATGCTCCCTTTACCTTATCACCGATTCAATCACATAGTAGTGCATGGGTGGTAGTGGCAAGTTCACTTGGACATGCTAAGAAACAAAGAGCATGTATGCTCTCTTGTTCTCCATGCACTTGTAGGTGCCTCATTGTTCATTGTAGATCATGGGTTATGATATTTGGGTGATCATTTCATGGTCGTTCCATCTCAAAAATATGCTTTTTTGGATTAAAGGACTTACATTGTGCCTTCCCTTGGAGTAACTTGTCGAGTTTGAGCACATGCTCAAACTTAGAAGTAAGTTCTCCAAGGGTTAGGAGTAGTCAGAAGAATGTTTGAGGCTCACGTCTCAAAAATCCCTTGTTTTGGCTATGCAACGCTTTGTCTCTAGGTTTCATAAAGGAGTTTTTAGTTGTGCGGTCACTTAACAGAGAATTTGGGTACGTGGAAGCTTGCATCCTATGAGGCTTATTTCTTTATGCTTGGGTGTGATTATTGCGAATGTTGTGAGATTGGAGCCATCACTAATGGATCTATGAGATTGAAAGATCCCCTCTAAAAATGATATTGGTTGATTTTATGTGAATGGTTGCATTGATTTGGTGTAGTTGAGGTAGTAGAGCATCTTGATGCCTCCTCAGGGTACCATTTGATGCATGTTTTCTCTTCCTTGTCATCGATTTGATTACTTAGTAGCATATGGGTGGTAGTGGTGAGTTCACTTGCATGAGTTTGAGCGCATGCTCATCCTCGGCAGTAAGTTCTTCAAGGGTCAAGAGAAGTCAAAAAAATGTTTGGGGCTCATTCCTCAAAGATTTTTTATTTTGGCTACATGACTCATGAAGGAATTTTTGGTGGTGCAGTCTCTTAACGATGAATTTGGGTATCTGGAAGCCTTCATCCTATGAAGCCCATTTCTTGATCCTTGGGTGTGATTTTTGTAAGATTGGAGCCACTATTGATGGTTCTACAAGATTGAAAGATCCTCTCTGAAAATTATATCCAATGATTTTGTGCAAATGGTTGCATTGATTTCGTGCAATTGAGGTAGTAGAGCATCTCAATGTCCCCATGGGGTATCTTCAAGTGTATTCTTTCTCTACCTTATCACCAATTGTCATTGCTTTACAGTGGTTATGTTTCTTGGATGCATCCTCCACCCTGGTGGTTGGATAGAGAGAGGATGTAAATGTACTTTTCCTCAAGGAGAATGTGATTTCGAAGGGAGGTCCCTATGGTCAATCTTCATTTTTCATTCATAATGTGACAATAGTGTCATGTTTTCCAAGATGACACATGTTTTGTATTGTTGCGTTGAGATGAGATGAAGATTCAAACCACATTTTGAGTGATGGTTCATAGTGGTTGTGTTGCTAGGACACATCCCCCACCCTGATGATTTGATAAGGAGAGGATGGAAACATTGTCACCCTTGAAGAGAATGCAATTTCGAAGTGTTATCTACGGTTGGTCTTCATTTGACATTCATAATGTAATGATAGTTGCATGTTCCTCGAGACAACACATGTTCCATCTTGTTGTGTTGAGATGAGATTTGAACCACATTCTAAGCATTGATTTAGAGTTTTTTCATTGCTAGGATGCATCCCTCACCCTAATGCTTGAATAGAGAGAGGATGAAAATGTTCTTACCCTCAAGAAGAATGTGATTTTGAGGAGAGATCCCTATGGCTGATCTTTATTTTTCATTCATAATGTGACGATAGTTTCATGTTCCTAGGTACGACACATGTTCCATCTTGTTGTGTTAAGATGAGATTTGAACCATGTTCTGAGCATTGATTCAAAGTGGTTGCATTTGACACATCCCTGACCCTGATGCTTGAAAAGAGAGAGGATGGAAATGTCATCACCCTTGAGAAGAATGGGATTCTAAAGTGGTGCTTTTGACCAACCTTCATTTGGCATTCCTAATGTAATGATAGTTGCATGTTCCTTGGTATGGAACATGTTCCCATCTTGTTGCATTGAGATGAGATTGGAACCACGTTTAGGATGCATCCTTCACCTTCATGGTTGGATAATGAGGATGGAAATGTTTTGGTCCTTGAGGAGAATGCGATTTCAAAGGGATTCCCATAACCAATGTTTCTTTCACATTCATAATGTTAATGATGGTTGCATGTAGCTTTCAATACCACATGGCTTATGTTGTGATGTGAACAATGCCTTCAGCGTCAGTTCACAGTTGGGTTTGCATTGCTAGGATGCATCTCCTATTTTGTAGGATGCAATAGTGGTTGAGCATGTGCGAATAGCTACTTTGATTTGGTGTGGTTGAGGTAGCAAAGCATCTTGACACCCCCATAGGGTAGCATCAGGTGCATGTTTCCTTTTCTTGATCATAGATTTGACTACTTAGTAACATGTGGATGGTAGATGTGAGTTCACGTGCACGTGCTGGGGAACCAAGAGGACTTAGGTTCTTTTATCTTTCATGCATGTTCAGATGCCTCATTCTTTAGTAGGTTCCTCGAGGTGGCCTTTGTCAGTGTGACATGTGCTACTTGCTACGTGGAACTTTATTATCATGGAGAAGTGTTTTTGAGGAAGCACTCTTGGGTCTGATTATCCTACTGGGGACATTAGAACCCATAGGCATACATTGATGTCGGGAATTTACATGAATGATGGATGGTGCAGGCAGTAAGCTATGTACTTGTTTGATTCCCTTGACACTTGCACGACCATGGTCAAGGGCAAGGCTACATTTGTTTCTTGTTGTGGTTTCATGTTTCCTGGGCATGTGATTACGCAAACCGTGGAATGATGCTCATGAAATATGTTCTACAAAATTGGTGCATGGAGGGTCGTTCATGCCTTTTGAGTAAGGAAGGATGATGGTGCCCACCACACAGGTGCCCATGGCATTACTTTTTTGATCCTACTAGTAGTTGTATGCTTTTCTTAAAGATTAAGCCATGCATGTCTAAGTATAAACTACTTCAAATGGTGAAACTATAGATGGCTCATTAAATCAGTTATAGTTTTTTTTATGGTACCTTACTACTCGAATAACCATAGTAATTCTAGAGCTAATATGTGTAGAAAATTCCAACCTCTCAAAAGGGATGCATTTATTAGATAAAAGGCCAATGTGAGCTTACTTGTTTACTTAGTGAATCTTGGTAACTGGACGGATCGCATGGCCCTTGTGCCAGTGACGCTTCATTCAAATTGTTTCCCTATCAACTTTTGATTGTAGGATAGAGGCCTACCATGGTTGTGATGGGTGATGGAAAATTATGGTTTTATTCTAGAGAGGGAGCTTGAGAAATGGCTACCACATCCAACGAAGGCAGTAGGGATGCAAATTACCCAATCCTGACATGGGGAGGTAGTTAGAATAAATAACAATACCGGGCTCATCAAGTCTGGTAATTAGAATGAGTAAAATTTAAACCCCTTAATGAGGATCCATTAGAGGGCAAGTCTAGTGCCAGTAGCCATGGTAATTCCAACTCCAATAGCATATATTCAAGTTATTGTAGTTAAAAATCTTGTAGTTGGATCTTGGGATGGGGCGGTTGGTCCGCCGATCTAGTGTGCATTGACCACTCCATTCCTTTTCTCGATGACATGGTCTTGGCCTTAATTGGCTAGGTCATGACTCCAATGCTATTACTTTGAAAAAACTAGAGTGCTCAAAGCAAGCCTATGCTATGAATACATTAGCACGGAATAACATGATAGAATTTTGATCCTATTATGTTGGCCTTCAGGATCGGAGTAATGATTAATAGCGACTATGAGGGGCATTCATATTTCATTGTTAGAGGTGAAATTATTGGATTTATGAAAGAAAAAATACTATGAAAGCATTTTCCAAGGATGTTTTCATTAATCAAGAATGAAAGCTGGGGGCTCGAAGATGATCAAATATCATCCTAGTCTCAACCATAAATGATGTTGACTAGAAATTGGTAGATGTTTCTTTTAAGACTTCGTCAGCACCTTCCAAGAAGTCAGAGTGTTTGGGTTCTAGGGGGAGTATGGTTGTAAGGCTAAAACTTAAAGGAATTGAAAGGAGGAAGGGGACAAGATGCGATGGCTAGGTGTAGGTCTCTTCTCCCGTCACACATGTTCTAGGTGAATGGCTATCCTTGGCCTTTGGGTTGTAGGGTACATCATTACTTTGGGCAAATGTGAGGTAGTTGAGGGCATTGCATCAAATAGCTATGGTGCTAGTGCTTCATGGGTTCTCATCCTACCCATTCATGGTTGCATAGTAGGATTTTCATTTGGAGGGTGGTCGGTCACCCTTGTCTAGACATCGATGCTAGTCACATCCCTCAACTACCACTTGCTTATCTTTTTCCAATGTAAGGCTGCAAGTGGCACCAAGGATGCGATGAATGTCCATTGCATCGCTACAGTAGTTAACTGGGTTTCATGACCCAAACCATGACTCTCAATAATGGATATCTTGGCTCTTGTTTCAATGAAGAATGTAGAAAAATGTGATACTTTGTGTGAATTGCAGAATCCCATGAATCATCAAATCTTTGAATGAAAGTTGTGCCTAACGCCTTGGTTGAGGGCACATCTACCTGGGTGTTGTGAAGATCCTATGGTATGCCCTCTTTTCCCTATGTGAGGGGGTAGTGGATGGGGTCATCTATGTCTCCCAAGGTGTGATTGGCTAAAAGTTATTGTTGTTCATGTTTTTTTGTTTCTCCTAGATAGAGCAATGGATGGTGGTGGTGGTCTCTATGTTCCCTACACTGAGCATGCATGAGGTATGTTGGCCCCCTCCCTATCCTTCTCCCTTGGTGCAATGTGGAATCATGCAACCAATGGTTCTATGGGGTGATGTTCCTCCTTTGCATCATGCATAGGAGGGGTGATGCTCCCTCTTCATAGTGACCCAAGTTCAGGCAAGGGTACCCATCGAGTTTAAGCATATAAGGAACTAGAGGAAGAGAAACTTATGAGGATTCCTCTAGTAATGGTGAGTGAACTAGGAATAGCCTAGCATGAAAATTAAAACTGGTGGCTATCCAAATTGTAGTTTGCAAAATCATCCCCTGTGGCAAACTAAGCCTAAGTTCCCTAGAATGGGGTGTCGAAGAGGGTGATAGCCCCATCAAGCTTGGACCCTACTAGATCACAGGGCACTATCAATGAGTTAGGTTTTTTGAAAATGTAGCCCTAAGTGGATGGTAAATTTTGTCCAAGGCTAAATATGCATGAGAGACTGATAACGAACAAGTACCATGAGGGAAAGATGAAAAGGACTTTGAAAAGATTATTAAAGAGTGCTTGATATTGTTGAGAGGGAAGTAGATGGAGGCCAACATTTCTTCCTAGCTAGATGTGGAGTAGAGCATGTATGCTTTGATCCACTGCTTGGTCTAGGAGGCAAGTCCACATGGATTGGTGTTGTGGCACAAGCATGTGTAGCTAGCTATGCACATGTTGCCGCTACGACGGTCAAGGGTCCAAGTGCGTGGTCCTTCAAGGGGCAGGTCCTACAACGCCTATGCACTCGAGATGTAGATTTTGTGGGCTTTCCATTCAACCAATCTTGAAACAAAGACCAAGGAGTCTAACATGCATGCGAGTTGTTGGGTTTGGAAACTTGCACAATGCAAGGAAGCTGAAAGGGGGATCCATGCATAGGCATGGAGCACTGTCCACCAACCTTGATCTTGTTGAGAAGGGTTCAAGTGAGAGCATGCTTTTTGGAACCTAAAAGATGGTGAACTATGCCTAAGTAGGGTGAAGCCAAAGGAAACTCTGGTGGAGGCCCATCATGATACTAACATGCAAATCATTCACGTGACTTGGGTATAGGGGCAAAAGACTAATCGAACCATCTAGTAGCTAGTTCCCTCCAAATTTTCCCTTAGGATAGATAGAGCTCATGTTTTCAAGTTTTATTAGGTAAAGCAAATGATTAGAGGCATTGGGGGCACAATGCCCTTGATCTATTCCCAAACTTTAAATAGGTAAGATGATGCGGCTACCTTGATGAGTCACATCAACAAATTGAGATCTCCAAGTGGGTCATTTTTGGTAAGCAGAAATGGTAATGTGGGATGAATTGAAATTTGAGCTATGGTGCCTAACTACACGCTAATTGAGAACCCAAAAAGGATGTTGGTTGATTAATATAATAAGACAATGGTCATGGAAGTCAAAATCCAGTAAGGAGTGTGTAACAACTCACCTGCCATATCAACTAGCCCTGGAAATGTATGGTGCTTAAGTACATGACCTATGCTCGGCCATCAAGACAAGCACCAGGTCTTGATGAGTAGGAGGGCACAAGGGTCATTGTGAAGCCTAGGGCACAAGCCTAGGTGGAGTGGCCCCTGGTGCAGATCTTAGTGGTAGTAGCAAATATTCAAATGAGAACTTTAAAGATTGACATGAAGAATGGTTCCATGTGAATAGCACTTGGACATGGGTTAGTCGATTCTAAGAGATGGAGAAGCTCCTTCAAATGGGTGCACTCCACATGAGATCTCGAAAGGGAATTGGGTTAACATTCCTAAATCGGGACATGGTGGTGGGCAACAATGTCAAGGAATTTGAAGATGTTGATGAGGGCCTTAGGAAGAGTTATCTCTTCCTTTTAATAGCCTATCCACCCTGAAATAAGCTCAACTGAAGATAGGGTCCAATGGCTAGAAGATCACTGCACATCTTGTGGTGTTTGGTGCATCCTCAACAATCCTTGAAAATTTGGAGAACTGAGTACTGTTCATGTCTGATCTTACTCATAACTACATCAAGTCTTCAAGGTGAACAACCTCTAGTCCATAGAAAAATGTACGTAAGGAAAGCTAGCAAAATAGATCTATACCTTTAGGAAAAGGACTAGCTCTGAGGGTTGGGCCTAGGGGTCTACACCTCGAACCCATGGGCTATCAAGGGCCTACCTAAGCTACTTTCATGGTGATGGTGGACCCTCGCATGATGGTTGGGTGATGGATGGAGAGCGCCCTCTCCCACTCCATGGGGGAGGATTTTTCATAGGCAACGAACAACTTGCTCAAAACTAGCTCAGACAAGGGGAATTTGACTATTTAATTAAAGCAAAGCATTGTGATGGTCCCTATGGATGTTGAAGTAATGTGATTTCTACCTAGTGCTATGAATGTCAAAATGAAGAAATTCAACCAAGCACAGATAAATGGCAGGAGTAAATATGACTCTCTTAAGGTAGCCAAATGCGTCATCATCTAATTAGTAACATGCATAAATGGATTAATGAGATTCCCACTATCCCTACCTACTATCTAGAGAAACCATGGCCAAGGAAATAGGCTTGGTAGAATTAGTGGGGAAAGAAGATTCTATTCAGCTTAACTCTAGTCTAACTTTGTGAAATGACTAAAGAGGTGTAGAATAAGTGGGAGCTGCTCACGACACAAGGGAGATACCACTACTTTTAACATTATTTTACTTACTCCATTGGCTAGGAATGGGGCACAACCCTTGCTTTTGGACCCAAGAAATGCCACGGTGCATTGATCCACGTAAAAGATAGAGTCATGTGGGGAGTTTGGCTGGGGTGGCACATCTATTAAAAGATAACACAAGTGTCCTAAGATGAGCTCAATGAGAATAGAAATCTTGTGTGGAACAGAAGGGTAAAAGATCATTTGATTTTGATTTTTAGTACGAATACAAACTATGAAAGCATGGCCTATCAATCCTTTAGATCTTCAGAATTTGAAGCTAGAGGTGTCAAAAAAGTTACCATAGGGATAACTAGCTTGTGGCAACTAAGCATTCATAGAGATGTTGCTTTTTGATCCTTCGATGTCATCTCTTCCTATCATTGTGAAGCAGAATTCACCAAGTGTTGGATTGTTCACCCACCAATGGGGAATGTGAGCTAGGTTTAGACCATTGTGAGACACGTTAGTTTCACCCTATTGATGATGCACACCATGATAGTAATTCAACTTAGTATGAGAGGAACCATTGATTCACACAATTGGTTATCATGTTTGGTTGAAAAGCTAGTGATGCTAAGATACCATGTGTTGGATTATGGCTGAATGCCTCTAAGTCAAAATCCATGCTAGAGGCAGTGCCTCTTTTCTTATCAATTGCTACATGACCCACAGTAGGGATGACTTTGTTGCTCCTATTGCCATGTGTCGATGGTACCCCCTGGTCTTGCCTACATGGTGGGGCATTGGGGGCCATGTAGTTTCATTTCAAGTGGTTGGTAAGAAGAATCCTTTGCATATGACTTAAATACATAGTGGGGTATTGCAAGTGGTAGAGTGGCCTTGCTACGATGATCCACTAAGATTCAGCCCCTTATTATCGAGATTTGTGATCATAGTCTCTTCCCCTCATCCTCTTCTTTTGACCTTCTCTTTTGTTTTTTCTCTATAGATGTCTGGCCATGTTTCATCCCACTGAAGTCATCGTCTCGTGGGGGTAGGCAAATAGGGATCATGCATTTTTTTTGAGAGAGTGGTGTCTCCCCTTCATGGGCACATGTATCATTACACACACACACACACGTGCATACGTGGTCCCTTTCTTCTAGGTCAAATCTTGGTTAGCAGGCTTGGAGTCTGAATATGTATTTTGATCATGTGATTGAGAACCTCACTTAGGTGAGGGACTTTGTTCATTTGCATTGTTGGTAGGGAACATCCCTTGCTTATGAGGTTGCATGGACTGAGAGACCACAACTAATAAATACTCTTCACATGCAACACTCTTGATTACCATGAGGTTTCCACTTTCACCCATGACCAACTCAATGAAGCTCTCAAGTGTTCGCCAAAAAAAGACCCCCTTCGAAGCCAAAGGGTGAACCCAACGGACCCTCATGGTCAACCACTCACCTAACAAACCCTTGAGATTAATTGTAGGAAAAATGCATCCTATGGACCAATCAAGTATTGGCCACATGGACCCTCTAGACCAAGGTTTGGCCCAACAGACCCTCGAGACCATATGCTACCCAAACAGACCCTTTGAACTAAATGGTTCACCCAACATACCCTCTGAATAAATTGTTGACCACACAGACCCTCGGAACCAAGGGTTGGCCCAACAGACCCTTGGGACAAAGTGTTGGCACAATGGATCCTTAAGATCAAACATTCACCAAAAGGCCCCTTAGGACCAACTACTTGACTAAAGGATTCTTAGGACCAATTATAGGCAAAATAGATCCTTGGGACCAACCAAGTGTTGGCTGCATAGTCCCTCATCACCAAGGTTTGGCCCAAGGGATCCTCATGATCAAGTGTTGGGCCAACAGACCCTCGTGACCAATAGTTGACCAAATAGACCCTCGTGACCATCAAGTGTTGGCCAAACAGACTCTCATGACCACCAAGAATTAGCCCAATAGATCCTTACAACCAAGTGTTGGCCCAATAGATCCTCATGGCCAATGGTTGGCCCAATGGACCCTCATTACCATGTGTTGTCCAAATGAACCCTCATGACCAAGTGTTGGCCAAATGGACCCTCATGACCAATAGTTGGCCCAAAGGACCCTAGGGATCAAGCATTGGCCAAATGGATCCTCATGACCAAGCATTGGCCCAATGGACCCTTGTGACCAAGTGTTGACAAAATGGACCCTCCTAACCAGTGGTTGGCCCAATAGATCCTCATGACCAAGTGTTGGCCTAACGAACCCTTATGACCAAGTGTTGGCTAGATGGACCCTTATCACCAAGAGTTTCCCAGATGGACCCTTGTGACCAAGTGTTGGCCAAATAGACCCTTATGACCAAGTGTTAGCTAAACAAGCCCTCGTGACCAAGTGTTGGTCCAATGGACCCTCATGATCAATTATTGGCCAAACAAACGCTCGTGAAAAATGGTTGGCCCAATAGACCCTTGTGACCAAGTGTTGGCCAAAGGGACCCTCATGACCAATGGTTGGCTCAATGAACCCTTGTGACCAAGTGTTGGCCAAATGGACCCTCATGACCAAGTGATGCCTAAAAGTATCCTCATGACCAATTGTAGGCAAAATGGACCCTTTTGATTATGTGTTGGCCCAATGAACCCTTGTGACCAAGTGTTGGCCAAAGGGACCCTTATGACCAATGGTTGGTCCAAAGGACCCTCCTGTCCAAGTGTTGGCCCAACGAACCCCAGCGACCAAGTATTGGCCAAATGGACCCTCGTGACCAAGTGTTCGGCCAATGAACCCTCGTGACCAAGTGTTGGCCAAACAGATCTTCATGACCAAGTGTTGGCCAAACAGATCCTTGTGAGTAAAAGTTGGCCCAATGGACCCTTGTGATCAAGCATTGGCCAAATGGACCCTTGTGACCAAGTGTTGGCTAAATGGACCCTCATGACCAAGTTTTGGCTAGATAGACCCTCGTGACCAAGTGTTGGACCAACAAACCATTGCAACCAAGTGTTGGCCAAAAGGACCCTCGTGACCAACAGTTGGCCTAATGAACCCTTGTGATCAAGTGTTGGCCTAATGGACCCTTGTGACCAAGTGTTGGTCAAATAGAGCCTCATGACCAAGTTTTGGCCAAATGGGCCCTCATGATCAATTGTAGGTAAAATGGACCTTCGTGACCAATGGTTGGCTCAGCGGATCCTCGCGACCAAATTTATAAGGGTGTAGGATGGTTTGGCTAAAACTAGCCCAATCAACATATATGGGGAGAGGTAGCATTTTCCTTGGGAGCACTGCAAGGTGCTCTTCCGAGAGTGCTCTCCATGGGAGCACCTCACATAGCTACGTTGGCACGAGCACTCTCACGAGACCAAGTGTTAACCCAATGGACCCTCATGACCAAGTGTTGGCCAAAGGGACCCTCATGACCAATAGTTGGCCCAACAGACCCTCGTAACCAAGTGTTGGCCAAACGAACCCTTGGGACCAAGTGTTGGCCAAACGGACCCTTGTGACCATGTGTTGGCCTAATGGATCCTTGTAACCAAGTGTTGGCCAAATGAATCCTCATGACCAACGGTTGGCCCAACGGACCCCTGTGACCAAGTGTTGGCCCCATGGACCCTTGTGACCAAGTGTTGGCTGAACAGACCCTCATGACCAAGTGTTGGCCCAATGGACCGTCATGACCAATTGTTGGCCAAACATACCCTCATGAGCAATGATTGGCTGAATAGACCATCGTGACCAAGCATTTGCCAAATAGACCCTCATAACCAAGTGTTGGTTGAATGGACCCTCATGACCAAGTGTTGGCCCAATGGACTCTCATAACCATGTGTTGGCCAAATTGACCCTTGTGACCAAGCATTGGCCAAACGGACCCTCACGACCAAGTGTTGGCCAAATGGACCCACATGACCAAGTGTTCATTCAACTGACCCCAATGACCAAGTGTTGGACAAATAGATCCTTGTGACCAATGAAACACCACAAAAATTTTGGCTAACACTTGTAGATAGAAATTGAGCTAAGTCATGTTGGTCCCCAACATGAAGAAGCTTGAAAGCCTCAAAAATAGCATCAAAAGGAGCATAATTGAATAAAAAAGAGTTCCTCGAGATCCACAAGTGACTACATCAGCATCTGGCATTAGGAATTTAATGTTTTGGATTCAAAATACTTGGGTTTGACCAAGTATACTCTGTTCACACTGGGCTGTACGCTGGCCAACGTACAAGCTAGTGTATAGCAATTTTTGGCCATCAAAAATGAGCCAAAACATGCTAGAATTGAGCATCTGGACCCCCCAAGACCTTCCCCAAGGTCCCTAGTAGCTCTCAGCCTCCTAAAAATCAAGTTTTGACTTGAAATGATGCATTTTTGTCTGTGTATGCTGGGTACATTTTAGTGTACGCTGACCAGCGTACACCATCAAAAATGGCCCAAAACAGGCACCAAAGAGCAAGATTTTACCTTAAATTGACTCTCAAAGGTAGGGAAACTTTTGGGCATCATCTTAGGCACCTAAAAATCAAGTTTTTACCTCAAAATGATGCATTTTCATGTGTGTACACTGACTAGCATACAGCCCAACATACACCACCAAAAACGGCCCAAAACAGGCACTAAAGAGCAAGATTTTCACCTGAAAATCAAGTTTTAACCTCAAAATGATGCATTTTCATGTGTGTGTGCTGGGTACATTTTGGTGTACGCTGAGCCTGTACACTAAGGTTGATGATGAGCTTGTACACTGAGGTTGATGCTAAGCCTATACATTGAGGTTGATGTTAAGCCTATACATTGAGGTTGATGCTAAGCCTGTACGCTAAGGTTGATGCCCAATCTCATACGTTGCATACTGTACAGTTGTAACATATCTTGCACTCAGTCAACACACCACCTATCTCCTAATCTAAATTTTTCTCACCTCACAGCCACTCATCTCCTTCCAGATCCGAATCTAATGCCCAAAATCTTATAAAAATCCTGATTTTTCACTAGATCAAGGGTTGGCAATTTTTACAAATGGAGACAACAAAAACTAGATCTGGTACACTTAGCAAATTTGGGTGTAAACCTCTATATGCTAGGCATCAAAATTGAATGCTACATTTCCCTGCAACCCAAAACCTACATCTCCTAGCACTTGTCATCACCCACCGGGGCTAAACGTCCACCTTGTGATTAATCCACAACTATGTTTTGACTGGTGCACGCTGTAATCACTAAATAATTTACATTTTTGCCCAGATTTATTATAGTTTTCTTTATTTTTCTAGTTTACATTTACATTCTAGTTTACACTTTTGTGTCTATTTACATTACGGTTTACGTTTAATGTGCATCGTTTATGTATAACCCAACGCATTTCAAAGTGCATATGTTGGGGAAGTCCTCGTTTGATCTGCGTGCAGACCATTCAAGGCACTCTACCTTCATCCATTCTAGCTTGCCCTCAAGTGAAGGCAAGGTCTTCTATATTTCTTCCAGAGGATCTCTTGATGTTTGTTTCATTCCAGCCTTGCACTGATGATTTCAGATGGTACAGAAAATGACGCTAGAAGGAGCACCTTTTTTCTACTAGATCTATGTCTTGTCATCCTAGATCTGTGCACCGTTACCACAAATCTACACCCTATTTTTCTAGATCTATGCCTGATTATTTCAGATCTGCACACTATAACTGCAGATCTAGCCTCCATGATTGCAGATCTACGCTCAGACATTGCAGATCTACGCTCAGACATTGCAGATCTACATCCTACTCCTTCAAATCTGCACCCTGTGATTGCAGATCTACACTCAGACATTGCAAATCTACGTCCTACTCCTTCAAATTTGCATCCTACAATTGCAGCTCTACACCACAGCTAGTGCCTATACGCTGCCCACCAGTCTACACACTACAACCTCTGTTTGCACGCTGTAACCCCAGTGTATACACTTCCACCTATACGTTGTTCCAACACTTAGCCAAATTTTTTCCTATTTACGCTGTATACGTTGTTCAAACACTTAGAAAATTTTTTCTCCCATTTATGCTGTATACGCTAACAACACTTAACAAAATTTTTAGTGTTCACATGCTAGACACTTAGAAAAATTTTCAATGTTTGCACGCTAGACACTTAGAAAAATTTTCAATGTTCACATGCTGGACACTTAGAAAAATTTTCAATGTTCACATGCTGGACACTTAGAAAAATTTTCAATGTTCACACGCTAAACACTTAGAAAAATTTTTAGTGTTTGCATGCTGGACACTTAGAAAAATTTTCAGTGTTCACATGCTACATACACTACACACTTAGCTTGAAACACACTTGGCACCTATTAGCTAGCCCGTACACGGCCCCATCATACATCACCATGGAGTCATCTCAGAACTCTAATGCACGCACTTTTGTAATCCTCACACAGGAACAATATAACTTTATCTGTGTGAAGATTCAGGCCAACCTTCCCCTTGACACCATAGAATAGGAGGAAAAATGAAACTTCAAGCACATATACATGGGGAGTCATGAATTTGTCCCCTCTGTATATGACATCATCCCCCTTTCTAAGCCTCACCACCGACTCATCTCTCAGCTCCTTCTGGCAAGGAGCCAAAACACACGGTGACCCACTAAGGAGCCCCAAAACCAACATGACGTAGATGACTTCAAGACACAATCTAAAACTAAGGATTCATACCACACACTCAATCCCTGTGCCCATGTTAACCCATCATTCCACTCACATGTGAGACAGATAATTCATCATCATGCATCAACGAGCACACAACCACTGGTATCCCAACATGGATTACCCACATCCATGTCCACCTAGTACATGCCGCTAGTGCAAACACATGGGGCCACTTTTGTTACATTGGCCCCACACATATAGAGTGTTACTTCATAGTTTGTGGCTAGGCAAGGAACCATACCCCTTGTTCAACAACCCACTGACTTCAACGTGCCACACCCCGCAACCACAACTCTGAACATTGCTCCACAGCAACAAATGATAGCCCAATAATCTCTCTAACCAACTAATTTGCCTACCACTCAAGAGTGGGTAGAAGCCAAAAAAATCATGCAAGCGTTAGCTGAAGAGGTAAAGCACCTCAAAACGGCAAACACTGAACAAGTTAAAGTACTGGACTTCTACCACGATGATCTAATTAGCTCTTCAGTGCCATCATTAGCTTTACCCAAGGGAATCACACTCCCATAGTTAACCAAGTACAATGGCAAGGGAGACCCAAATGCTCACTTGGTAACAGAGACTCTATTGCTTCAAGCTTGGCCCCACGTAATCCTATGCATGTTCGCTATGTCCTTAACGGGCATAGCCTTAGACTGGTACTAAGCCTTGCCTCATGACTCCATATCCTCTCTAGAGGATCTATTACATTAGTTCGTTACCAGGTTTAAGTACAACCTAAAGCTTGAAGTAACACTAGAAACTCTAATATAGGTGAAACAAGCACCACTGGAGCCTGTGTAGAAGTTCATTCAACGATGGAGTGCAGCCCTTAACGAACTTCATGAGCCCATCCCTAAAATGTATTTGCTTACGATTCTAAAGGGAGCCATGAATGACTTCGTTAAGTTAAAACTGTACTACCTAAGCACTCAAACATTGAGCCAAGCCTTCATGTAGATCAAGAACATTGAACAAGCTACACAAACCAGCAATGATCCCACCTATGTGGCTTATAAGAACCAACACATTGTCAAACAATAAACAACAATGAAAACTATAGCTGTAAGCATAAAAATAACAAACACCAATACCAGCCTGCCTGCAACAATAAGGGCCACCCCAAGGCCTAACTTTCAGTGCAAGTATCGCTCTAAGTATATGCTGCTACCCACGTGACCCTCTAAACTACTAGAGCAACTCCTCAAAACTGGGCAAATCCAATACAAACAAGTAGTGGAGAATGCCCATGGAAGACATGATAGGTACTACAATCTACTGAGGAATCCCATCTTAGAAGCACCAAACGAGCCCCCAGTTCCATGAAATTTCAAGTTAGACCAATTTTGTCACTACCACTAGATGTCCGTTCACAACACTGACACCTAATGTGTGTTACAGGATGATCTACAAGCAATGATAGAACGAGGCCAACTGAATGTCAACATCCTGAATCAACCTAGCATAGATGATGCCTCCTATGTCATAAACTCCATTGGCATAGATAGTAAGCCTAAACCTATGCAGAAACCTTTTGTGATCTGTATGCTTCCCAGTAAGGCAACAATCCCCTCCGCCTCCACGAGCAAGGGGCCTCCCATCGTCATCAAGGTGTCACCTAGAGCACCAACAACACCTTTTGTGGTCAAAGTACCACCACCTCACACATCTGCTAAGATGTTAAAATGGCAAGATTCAATGCAATCCCAAGCACCGAAGACATCCTTTGTGGTTAAAATACCACTGTAGTCATCCACTAAGACGTTAAACTAGCAAGCATCCCTACAATTACCCACTAAGATGTTAAACTAGCATGATGCATCGATGACAACCACAAAGAAACATTTCATCATCAAGGTGCCACAACAAGCTATTCAAACACCAATGACTCCTCCCAAACTACCATTTGTCATAAAGGTGCCACCACACGATGGCCCCTCACCTACTCAGAGCCCAACCATAGGCAACGTCTCAACCTCTTCTCCCTCAGGAGTCAACACTACCAACAACACGGGTAAGCCTACCAAATGGTAGCAGAAGAGGATAAATGAACAATGAACACCCACAGCTGAAGCAAAAGCCAAACCAAGCAAGAAACAATTGAATGCTAGGGCCCTTGCCCCTAACCCCAAACAAACCAGGCCCAAACCCTTGACCCATACAGAGGAAACCAACACAACAGTAGACACCACAGACTTTGTAGCTACACTGGCTCAGGTGAAACAAACACTCAAACAAAAGAACACAACCATGAGCTTGTATGACCTGGTCATGACATCATCAACTCATCACGAAGCCTTAGCACAAATGGTAGCATCGATTCCTATTACAGAGGACATCCCTGCTAACATGGAATCCATTCGTGCAAAGATTTCACAACACACACCACAAGGATTGGGTTCAAACACCTTAGTCATTTTCCACGATGTAGTTAAAGTCAACCCCGAATGAGGGGAGGTCACAACAGCTCCATTTTTGATTAGCATATGTGTTGGAAAATGTACCATTCATAGAGTGCATGTTGATGATGGCGCAACAACAAACATAGTTATATACTCCGTCATTGACAAACTAGGCATGGTAGACAAGATCATGCCAATAGAAACCACATGTCTAAAATTCTTCAATGGATCATGTGTCACAGTCAAGGGCAAGATTAACCTAGCCTTCGTGGCAAGTGAACAATTCCCCACCAGTGCAAAGTTCACTGTCATAGAAGAGATGCCCAGTTTCAACATGATTCTTGGCAAACCCTGGCTAGCACAACAATGAGCCATTTCCTCACCAATACATCAAGAAATACGCCTTCCATACAAAGGTGGAAAAGTCATTATACATGGCGACAACACTTCCTTTCAAGCCATCCACAACATAGACATGTCAAAACTCTTGAAAGAAGAGTCTCTTGATGGAACACCCACAGCAACAAACAAAACACCTAGAGCTAAAACACCCGAACGAGGGGTAAAAATTGAAAGCCTCCCAAAGCAAACTAGCAAACCTCCTAGACCATGTCTAGCTAGGAAACAACTACACAATCAAGACTCCCCTACAGCCAAAAACACGTCAGATCCTTGCCCACTCTTTACCTTTGTTTGTTGTGCATACATCACCTTAGGTTGCATTGTACTAGCTTACACATTTGCATGTGGCCCAAAAAGGCCTTAAACTAAATTGTGGCCCGAAATGGCCTTAAACTATCACCTTTTCATATTTTTTTCTATTTACTTATGCATTTCAATTCATGCTTTCTCCAGTTGCTATTTAACATTTTTTTCTCTAGTTGCTTTTGTTTACAAGGTCATACAGACGCACATGCATGCATCCAAACAGAGTAGTCCTGGCATCATGACAGTAAAATGATACCACAGATTGTCCTGGGTTATGACTCAAAACTAACACCACAGAGCAGTCCTGGTGTCACGACCTAAAACTGATACCACAGAATAGTCTTGGAGCTATGACTTAAAACAAAACTAGTACCACATAATGTCCTAGCATCATGATGATAAACCAACACCACAGAGTTTTGTCCGACATGATACTAAATTGTCACATTCATTCACCAAAGTCGACTAAGACTATAAACTAGCTGGCCTCTTCATAGTCTGTCATGACTATAAACTAGCATCGCACCATCCGCTATGATAATAAACTAGCAATGTCCAATGGGTTATGATATAAAACTAACCCACGACAGTCCACTAAGACTATAAACTAGCAAGATCATATCTGGCACATTCATCTGATGTTGTAATTCATGACATTTCTTCATCAACACCTACCGCATCATTCATCACATCAGCTCTGACAACACTATTGCTACTCATTTTGTTTGGCTTAAGTTTCACATGGTGCCTCCATTTGCATTAGCCACATTCATGTCTAAAGTTTTCGCTAACTCATTCACTTGTGATTTTCTTGTCTTTTTGGAGGATGACACCCAGTGGTGCTCATACACAAATACACTTCATCACGGTGACAAGGTGCCATATTGTTTCTTATGCATGCAACCAGGTTAATCAATTTTTTCAAAAATACATTCTCAATTCCCAATACATTCTTCATTTCCCCAACACTCTCGTTCCCTTTCCTCCTTGGTTACAGTTCCCAGATACACCCAGTACACCCCAAAACTTTGAGCACATTTTTGCACGCTGTGACACTCTCAAGCAATTACAACACACAACAAAACACATGAGCATAAACTTAGGCACCTGAAAATCAATTTCCAACCTCAAAATGATGCATTTTCATGTGTGTACGTTGGGTACATTTTGGTGTACGCTGACCAACGTATAGCCCAACGTACACCACCAAAAATGGCCCAAAATAGGCACCAAAGAGCAATATTTTCACCTAAAATTGACTCCCAAAGGTAGGGCAACTATTGGGCATCATCACAGGCATCTAAAAATCAAGTTTTGATCTCAAAATGATGCATTTTCATGTGTTTACGTTGCGTACATTTTGGTGTACGCTGAGCCTATACGCTGAGGTTGATGTTGAGCTTGTACACTAAGGTTGATGTTGAGCCTGTATGCTAAGGTTGATGCTGAGCCTGTACGCTGAGGTTGATGCTGAGCCTATACACTGAGGTTGATGCTAATCCTGTATGCTAAGGTTGATGCCCAATCTCATACGCTGCACGCTATACAATTGTAACATGTCTTGCACTCAGTCAACACACCACTTGTCTCCTGATCTGAAGTTTTATCACCTCATAGCCACTCATCTCCTTCCAGATCCAAATCTAATGCCCAAGATCTTATAAAAATCATAATTTTTTACTAGATCAAATGTTGGTAATTTTTACAAATGGAGACAACAACAACTGGATCTGGTACACTTAGCAAATCTGGGCATAAACCTCTGTATGTTGGGCATCAAACTTGGATGCTGCATTTCCCTGCAAGCCAAAACCTACATCTCCTAGCACCTGTCATCATCCACTGAGGCTAAATGTCCACCTTGTGATTAATCCAAAACTGTGTTCTGACTGGTGCACGCTATAATCACTTTTTCAATACAAAACAGTTTACATTTTTGCCCATATTTATTGCAGTTTTCTTTGTCTTTCCAGTTTACATTTACATTCTAGTTTACATTATTGTGTTTGTTTACGTTACAGTTTACATTTAATGTGCATCATTTACATATAACCCAACGCATTGCAGAGTGCATATGTTGGGGAAGTCCTTGTTTGATCTACGTGTAGGCCATTCAAGGCACTCTGCCTTCGTCCATTCCAGCTTACCATCAAGTGAAAGCAGGGTCTTCTATATTTCTTCCAAAGGATCTCTCGGTGTTTGTTTCATTCCAGCCTTGCACCGACGATTTTGGACAGTACAACCAAGTGTTGGCCAAAAAGACCCTCGTAACCAAGTGTTGGCCAAATAGGCCATCATGACCAACAGTTGGCCCAATAGACCCTCGTAACCAAATTTATAAGGGTGCAAGATGGTTTGGCTAAAACTGGGCCAGTCAACATATATGGGAAGAGGTAGTGTTCTCCTTAGGAGCACCACACAATGCTCTCACAAGAGTGCTCTCCATGGCAGCACCTCATAGAGTTACCCTAGCATGAGCACTCTCATGAGGCTAAGTGTTGGCCAAATTAACCCTCATGACCAAGCATTGGTGAAATAGATCCTCATCACTGAGTGTTGGCCGAACGAACCCTCATGACCAAGCATTGGCCAAATAGACCCTCCGTGAGAGCACCCTCCTTGATCATGCTAAATGTGAGCACACTCTCTATGGGAGCACCCTCCATGAGAATGTTCTCTTAGAGAGCATTCTCATTGATAGTGTTCTCCTCAAGAGTGCTTTTCGCTACACATGTGAGAGCATTCTCCTTGAGAGCACACTTCCTAAGAGTTCCTTGCACTACACACCTAAGATTATTCTCCTTAATAGTGCCCTCATTAAGAGCATTCTCTTGGAAAGTGCCCTCCCTAAGAATGGTCTCCTTGAGGACACCCTCCTCAAGAGCATCCTCCTTAAGAGAACCTTCCCTAAGTGTGTTCCCCTTGAGAGCACCCTCCATTAGAGAAGCCTTCTAGAGAGTATTCTCCTTGAGAGTTCCCTCTTAGAGGGCACCCTCCTAGAGAGCACTCTCCCTAAGAGTGCCTTGCACTATGCATATTAGAGTGTTCTCCTCGAGAGCACCCTCGTTGAGAGCATTCTCTCAAAGAGCACCCTTTCTAAGAGTGCCCTTCCTAAGAGCACCCTCCTTGAGAATGATCTTCCTAAGGACACCCTCCTCGAGAGCATCCTCCTTAAGAGCATTCTCTATGAGGGTGTTTTCCTTGAGAGCACCATTTGTTAGAGTGCCCTTTCAAAGAGTGTTCTCCTTGAGAGCATCCTCCCAAAGATCACCTTGGACTATGCATGTGAGAGTGTTCTCCTTGAGAGTGCCCTTGTTGAGAGCACCCTCTCAAAGGACATCCTCTTGAAGAGTGTTTTCCCTGAGAGAAGCCTCCCTCAGAGCATTCTCGCTAAGAGTGCTTTGTGCTACACACATGAGACTATTCTCCTCGAGAGTGCCCTCCCTGAGAGCATTGTCCCAGAGAGCACCCTCATTGAGAGTGTGCTCTCAGAGAGTACCCTCCATGAGAGTGCCCTCCTTGAGAATGGCCTTGCTAAGGATGCCCTCTCAGAGAGCTTCCTCCTTAAGATTTCCCTCCTCGAGAGCATTCTAGGTGAGAGTACCCTCCGTTAGAGTAGCCTTCTTGAGAGCATTCTCCTTGAGATCACCCTCCTTAAGAGAACCTTTCACTACACTCATGAGAGTGTTCTCCTTGAGAGTGCCCTCATTGAGAGCATCCTCATATAGGGCACCCTCCCAGAGAGCGCTCTTCCTAAGAGTGGCCTCCTTCGGAGTGTTCTCCCTAAGAGTGCCTTGCACTATGCACATGAGAGTGTTCTCCTCAAGACTACCTTTATTGATATCATTGTCTCAGAGAGTGCCCTTCATAAGAGTGCCGTCCCTAAGAACACCGTGAAACACACTAAAATTTCGAGGCACTCTTGCTTCACCAGGGTCTTGGAAATGAGGAAAAAATTTCCACAAGTGTAGCCTTATGATAGTTTGGCAAGAAATGAATGCACTGAGTTTAGACTATTCAATTTGGTAAGTTTTCTACCTCCAGAGTTGATAGGCCCAATGGACTCACTGGCCTACCCACCTGGGTGTTTCACTCGGCTGACAATCTATTTAGAAACAATGCTTGGGGTTGTTGGTGGTGCTCATGATGCGTAAAATAATTTGAAAATTTTTCTAGTGAAGAATTTTGCTATGCTACGCTATGCTATGTAGCATAGGAGGCCTTAGAAGATAGTTGCTCAAGTGACCAAACTGTTGCAGAACAAAGTGCTATGCTACGCACTGTAGCACAGTGTAGGAAAGGCAAATCAGAAAGACCCAAATTACCAAGTGATTCCAATGAAGAAATTGCACTCGACAAGCACTTTGGCCTTCAAAACTAGTTGCCTTGTTTGACTTCAAGTCCTTCATCAAGGTCTCTTACTAAAAAGTGGCAAATTAAGCAAAAAAGCAGGACATGACTACTACTATGCTCTACAATGCTACATAGCGTAGCATAGCATAGCAACAATACAAGAGCAGTAGAAAAATGTTTAAAATTCAAGTTTATAAAATCTAGAGGTTCTCCTTCGCAAAAGGTAAAAGTTTCAGCTATTAGCATGATCAAAGATTCAAACAAGTGTTTGCAACTTCAGCACAAGTCGTAGATAAAGTTGACTACTATGCTATGCTATGCTACGTAGCGTAGAGTAGCGTAGTAGAGATGCAAATTTAACAAAGTGCTTCAAAATTTAACTCAATGTGTGTCAAAGATTCCAATAGATGCAGTTGAATTTTACAAAAATTTCCTTTTCAAACTAGTGGCTGCGCTGTGCTACGCTACATAGCATAGCACAATGTAGCAAGCAGCTATGCCACGCCAACATGCTACGCTACATAGTGTAGCATAGCATAGAAAATAGCTATGCAACACCAATATGCTTCATCTCTTGCTTTCATTGTTGGCATATTTGATTCTAGCATCTCTAGTTCTGACAGCATGATTGCAGTGTGGCAGGTTCACAATTAGCTTTGCATGTCCATGCAATATGTGAACGTTAGCATTTCATGGGTCCAAGACATGTGACATCTAAACTACATCTTTTGCGTGCTCCTAGGCCTATAAATACCCCAATGAGAAATGCCCAAAGGGTTGGCAAATTTTGTGGTTGGTTGGCAAATTTAGCTTGCAGTTGGCAATTTTGGGTATTTTTGAGCAGTGTTGGCATTGGTTGGCATTTCAGCAATTAGCAATTCAAAAGGTTAGCAAATTAAGAAATCTCTTTGTTGGCAAGCATTTTGCATTGTTGGCTTTTGAGTTTGCATTCAAGTACATAGTTGGCTTACTTTGAACATTCTTGTTACCTTTGGGATCTCTATGCTTCCCAATGTTGTGCAACTAATTGTATCCATCTCAATAAAGTAAAGTCACAATCTTGAGGTGGTGCATTTTCTAATTCCAATTTTTTTTACATTCCTACTCATCATCATTGCATTTTACATCATTTTTGCTTTATTGCATTTAATAATTATTATATTGCATTATAAACATTGCTTCCGCATTACATGTTTATGAAAGGTTAAGTTACATTGACTAAGTCCCTTTCTGATCAACTAGACCGTTCAAGGTGCCCTGTTTCTATTTTTATCTAACATGGCCCTTGTGAAACACCATGAAATTTTCGAAGCCTCGATGGATCGGCAAAATCTAGAGACCCAAGCAAGAAGTCATGACAAGGTGTAGCATAGTACAAATGAACTTTAGAAGATAGAACAAAATAATAGGTGCACGACGGTAAGAATTCCACTTCATGAATTTTCCATCTTTCAAAATCTCAACATTTAACATATTACGCTACATTACGCAACATAGCATAACGCCGCGTAGCGCAGCATAATATCAAAGATAGTCCACCGCAGCATCAAGGATGGCAAACATGCAAGACTTCGACAGCCCAGTAAAAATATCAAGGCCTAAGCAATGATTTGTAGCATGACCTACATTTCAGTGAGTTTTCTTTCCTGGTTCAGGGGCCCATTACACTGCTTTACGTAGTGCAGCGTAGTAAAAGTCCCAAAAGAGATAGAAACAAAGGAAGCATGGCAATAATATTTCAACTTTTGCAGTTCTATTATTTTGTGCTGAATTACTCTATGATGCATAATTTAGTGTAATGCAGCATAATTCAAGTAACAACAAGCACAATTTAGACACTAATGGTTCATACACCATAATACACTCTCTAGCGTATTACAGCGTAATCAAAGGACAGTTTGTTGCCAAAGCCCGCACGAGGGTAGTTTACGACGTGCTACGCAGCATAGCGTTGCAAGCTTCAATGACAACACATTGAGTCAACAGCATTTTATGAGTTCAGGACATGCGTCACTTAAACCACATTTTTCTCCTAACCTGAACCTTATAAATGCTCTAGTTGATGAAGATTAGGGGGTTGGCAAAAATTTTCTTTCAAGGTTGGCAAAAGAGAAAAAGGGAATCAGCAATCGTATGAATGTAGGAGGTGATTGGGAAGAATTCTTGATCAGAAAAAATTGGCTACCAGATATTCTTCCTCAGGTCTGACTTCCTTGCACCTAGATTGGCTAGATCAAGGTAGATTGATCCTTGCTTGTTTCATCTTTAGATAACTTTCTTATTATTGGCATGTGCTTTGTCCAAATCGAAGCCCGCCTGAAATCATTCTATCAAAAATATTGCTTTTTTTATAAATTAAATCCTAGATCTTGTGATTATATTCTCTACCAAATCTAATCTCTTGCATCCTAGATATATGGATTTGGCAATCTCATCTAAATTATTTGCATTGTCTTCAATTGCTTTCGGGATTAACAACATTGCATCACCTTATAAAGAACCTTCATTTTGCCATCAAATTATTACCAAACATTTTACTAATTAAATAAGTTCCTATCTAATCAACAAGACCATTCAGGGTACCTCAGATTCATTTTTCTCTCCAACACGGTCCTCGCACGGATCTGGGGTTAGAACTATGTACACGAACTTTCATTCGGTATTTCCAGCGATTGACGTTTTCCATCATTACAGTTTTCTAGTGCTAGAAGGAGGGCCTTCATATCTGATCCATATTTTATGGGTAGTCTTGTAAGCTGTCTGTACCCATTGTCAATCAACGTAAACGTAATACCTTTGAGGTTGTTTACGAAATTGTGTGGTGTAGATCGGTCGCTTCGACAATTCCTTTGGAACCCTACAAGATAGAAAGCCCTGATTATTATCGTAGTTCATCTTTGTCCTTCCAATCTTTACTTTTAGTATCATTATCTCTGAATCGTGTAAAAATGACTACATCAACTACTACCATTGACACCACTAGCCTTGAGAACCCTTGGACCATGCAAGTCACGCCTTCCATGGTTGAGCAACCACTTAGTCTGGTGCGACCACACTGCTCCCTCAGTCTACAAAACAAGGAGCCTGAGGGACAGGCTCAATGTAGAGAAAGCTACAATTTCCTCTATGCTAAGTTAGCAGCAAACCTGCCTATGTATCCACAAGAGATCGAGGAAAAATGAGAGTACGAGTTCATGTACTGCAATGAGAAGGAACTCATTCCTACACCTACCACTTTCATACCCTTGACAGATCAACAAAGGTGTATCCTAGATCAAATGTTAATGGCACAGACATCGCCAAAAGAACTAAAGGCCTTGTTCTAGAATGAACACTTCACGATGGACAAGATGATCTATAATCTCACTCTAAGGGAGGTAGTCATGCCAATTTCACCATGACGCCTCCCTCCACAATGTCTCATGTAAATCCGTTGTTCATGGTCATTACACCTTTGACGTTATCTAACACTGATTGAGTCCTACATTCATTGCATTTACATTTTCTCTCTTCAACTATCTTCCTAGGTGACGGTCCATCAAAGATTATTCCTCAGCAGGCATGATTACCTAAGTCACCTCGTCGTGTGCCTGCGCCTGTGCCACTGCATGTGCATGTGATACCTACAATGCCAACTACGCTCCTGATTCACACGATAGGGCCTACCACCATAGCATGGTGGACTCCCAACATGTATCTTGTTGCGCATCCTGTGCAAATGCACTGCCATCCCCACCTTCAAGGCCATGTCCCATAACTACTAAACTCAGTTGCAGGACCACTTCCTGTGCCCCTGGCTACACAAATAATGTACCCAATAGCGCAGCCGATGATGGTTCCTCCATCTGCACCAACCACTAGATGGTGGATGCCGCAAGAAACACTGCTTGTAGGGACTATCCCGATAGCATTGACCATTGGCCAAGCTGTTGCCTCTGTGCCACCACCCAGTGTGGCCCCTCCTTCTGCTCCACCAATGACCTCATCATCTACGGGTCTGGACCAAGCCTTCCAGCTCATCCAGACCCTTATAGAAGAGGCTAAACATCTCAAGGCTGCTAGCTTTGACACGGTACAAGTCATGTATTTCTACCATGATGATCCTATTAGCCGAGTAGTCCCAATCCTATCATTTCCACCCAGGATGCCCTTTTCCCATTTCACAAAATACAATGGGGAAGGTGATCCCAACGCCCACCTCGTCACTTTTAGGTCAGAGTCCTTATTGCTACAACAATGGCCGCTTACTATAATCTATGTCTTTGCTATGTCCTTAATGGGTAAAGCTTTGGACTAGTATTGAGCACTTCCACACCCTTCCATCTCAACCTTGGAAGAGCTGTTAACCCAGTTTGTGACTCGTTTCAAATACAACATGAAGCTAGAAGTCACACTGGACCAACTCATGGGAGTTAAACAAGATCCACTTGAGTTAGTCCAAAATTTTATACAGCATTGGAGCGCTACCTTGAATGAGATCTACAAACCCATCGCGGAGGCCCATCTATTGACAATATTCAAGGGAGCAGTCAACAACTTCAACAAGTCTAAGCTGTATTACCTCGCTCCCTATTCTCTTAGCCAAGCCTTTGCTTAGACTAAGAGCATCCAAGATGCGATGGAGGCTAGTAAAGATCCAGCATACGTGGCCTAAAAAAATGCCCATAGCAAGGGTAAGGACAAAGGCAAAGGCACGACGACTACAATTGCGGTGGTTGCTGAAGGGGACAAGGAAAAGAACAACAACAACAAGAAAACTACTGTGGAGCTAGCTGAGTCGACAACTAGCTCAGGTGGTACTAATTAAGAAGGTCCTTCTGCCCCTGAAATGCCCCCATAGTAGAGGCCAAAATTTGAGCGTAAGGACCACTAAAATTACACAACTCTACCTATGAAGCCTTCAGAACTTCAAAAGCAATTATTGGGAACTGGCCACATCCGACATAAGGCAATGTCCAAGGAGGCCATGAAACGTCACAGGAGCCATTTCAAGTTACTCAAGTACCCCTCCTTGGCACAAACTAATGAACTACCTGTTCCCAAGAACTTTAGGCTAGACCGATTCTGCGACTATCATCAATTGTGTGGTTATGACATGGATTACTATTGGGCATTGAGAGATGATATTCAACGCATGATCGATCAAGATGACCTGATCTTGGATAGCAGTAGTCCAACTTGCCCCAAAAACCAAGCCCTACATGTGTACCAAGATCCGTTAAATGCAAATAATATATGGTACACAATTAACATGGTATGAGTAGAGGGCGATAATCAATCACAGCCGAAACAACCTTTCGTGCTACGAATGCATCCTCATTCTCCCCAAACTACGGATTCAACAACATCGACAAGTGATGATCCACGACAACCTTTTATTCTTCAAGCCCCTTCTTAGACAAATTCTCAACAACCCACTGTTGGTAAAGCCTAGTCCACACCTATGCCTAAGATCCCCTTCGTCATCAAGGTGCCAAAACCATCGACAACCCTTCCTACACAAGGGAAAACCTCCAAGTGAAACTCCCGATCCCAATTTAATGGAAGAGGAGAGGGAGGTAAGACAACTGGTATGGCCAAGGATCATCTTACGCTAGGGTTTCCCAAGCCTAAACCCCTCACCTCTGTACCTTTGGCCCCATTTTCTAAAGATGGTAAAGTTACACAAATGCAACCATCTACTCTTGGTAGAAAGAAGCACAGCCCTCAACCAAATATCACTCCTCCCCAAGAAATTTATCTCCTAGGGAGAATGAAAGAGGAAAAGGGTGACAAGAAGCTAGATTGCGGGCGGGATCTCTTTGATGCCTTTACACAAGTCAAACAGGCTCTAAAACAAAAAAAATACAATTTTGAGCCTTTATGACTTACTCATGATGTCACAGAAGAACTGTGAGGCCATGGTTAGCATGCTAACATCCATACCTGTGGATGAAGGCCTACCCATGGATGAAGAAGCAATTCATTCCATTATGCTTTCTCTCGCGGTTGAGAAACCAGGGCCTTCCTTGTTGACCTTTCACGACGAATCCATTAAGGATGACCCAGAAAAGGGTCATGTGACAACAGTGCCCATGTTTGTCACCATTCAGGTTGGTCAACATCGAATTTGGAGGGTACATGTGGATGATGGGGCAGCCGCTAATGTCATCCCCTACCACATAGTGGATAAGCCAGTTCTGATCGATCAGATCAGTCCTACCACAATGTCATGTTTAAAGTCATTCAACAGGACATGAGTGTAGGTTAAAGGCACTGTGCACATCAAGTTCATGGTGGGGGAGCAATTCCCCATAGACACAACTTTCATTGTTGTCGAAGAGATGCCTGGATTCAATTTGATTCTAGGGAGGTCGTGGTTGGCCCAACTAAGGGCAGTTTCATCGCCTATACATAAGGAGATCCATCTACCTTACGTAGGAGGAGAGGTGGTTATCCACAGTGATGAAATAATCCCTTAGGCTATGAATAACATATAAATGAAGCAGGGGTCGGAGATCAAAATGTCTAAAGATTAGTCCCCTATCCGAATACTCCAACAAGCCGAAACAGTGGTTGATGATACTCTAACTTGGGCCAAGCTACCATTCCCAAAAGAGGAGTGTGATGCGAAGGAAAAGGATGGTAAATCTCCCCATCTTTATGTGTCAACAAAAATAAAAGTGATTAGGAAACAATTACAGGGCTAGCCAGTAAATCGGGTCATCTGATTACCATATAGTTTACACATGTTTTACACATCCACCAGCTATGCTTATGCTTATGCTTATTTTTATGCTTTCACCAGCTATTCTCATTTATGCTTATGTTTTTATGCCCCTACTAGTTATCTTTATCACTCTTAAATTTATCTAAAATTAATCACGTGTACTACCCACGGCCCAAAAGCGCCCAAAACTATGCATGGCCCAAAATGGCCTAAAAATATACATGGCCTAGAATGTCCTAAAACTACACACAGCCTAAAATGGCCTAAAACTAGACACAGCCCAAAATGGCCTTAAACTAATCATAGCCCACCAAGGCTTAAAATTGGCTACTTAGTGACATATACGCTAAGCCTTCACCACATACGCACGGCCCGAAATGGCATAAAACTACCCATGGCCCATAATGACCTTAAACTACCTATTTAAATCATAGTTTACACTTGAACTGCTCAAAGGCCCAAAATGGCCCAAGACTAGTTCCCTTATTTACACTTTGCACCCAATTTATCTGATAGCCTCCAGTGACTTTAAACTAGTAACCTCATTTATGCTATACACCTAAACTATCTATCATTTATCATAACATCAAAACCTACTAATTTACACTTTGCATAAAGCGAGAACAATAACAAAAAAAGAACATTAACTTTGACCAAATTTGCATTAAAATGTCAAAAAAATAAATATATTGTCTTTCTCATCATAAAAAAAATGGACTGTGGCCAATATAGCCACGTTATGCGTCTCCTCTTTCCCCACTATCACCCATGTCCCTTAGCTCAATCTCCACCCTGAGCAAATCATCCTCATAGGGGCCACCTTTTTCAGGTAGCATTTCTTCATGAAGGTGGCCCTCCCTGTCAGGCTATTTTGTGTGAAGCTGTTTACCATAACATGTATACTAACATCACGATCAAAACTAGGTATGACAAAAGGCATAATAAAACAAACACTTACCTGTGACGGTCCGGCATCAGTTGCAAAAAGAATTTGTTCTAAGCCAATCAACAGACGTTGCATAATCTTGTCCTCAGTAAGCTCAGACCAAACCCCATCTCCTAGATTAGTTCCAACCTTCATCTTCAATTTTTCTACAAGAGTCTAATGTTCACTCCTCCAAGAAGAGTCATTTTCCTTTCTGGAGAGGCGGTCACTGTCACTTGCTCCTAGAAATTTTCAAATGCACTGGAAGCACCAATAACATCAAGGAATAGTCAAAGAGGCTAAGCCTCGACAGCAGAGTCCCTGTACTATTGACGGTAGGTAGCGTAGTCTCGCTTATAGACATGTTTATGATCTTTTTGCATCTTCCCCCATTCTTGCACACTTGTGCTATAGTCCTTCCAGTCTTGATTCTTTTGAGCTAGGAGGTCCATTTGCATCTGCTTCTCGACCAGTTCACGGCTATTCTAGATGCTGTTTTGGACGACCATCCAATAACAGGCGTAGTCCATAACAACTGTCTGCCAGTCCTCATTGCTAGTCCCCTGAGCCTGCAGGAATTCATTCCGAGACCTCAAGTCCCCCACTTCATCACCCAGAGCTGCTCTCTCCTTTTCTAACCTTTGTAATCTTTTCCAAAGATCCTCGTTTATACTCTAACATTTCCACAAGGAGTGAGTTGAGCGTACCGCACATTTACACATTTCATCATAAATGCTACATAGCATGATGGTCTCTTTTGAGGAGGGTTTGGTGGTGTCTAGGTCAATAGGCTCTGATGGATCCCACCTTAGTTGAGCTCCTAATAACATAGAATGGTGATTAGACATAATTAGATAACGCAATACCACAATGGAATAACTTCTGCATAATGATCATGATGTACCTGCTTCAGGGTCAATTTGCTCCAAGCGGCCAATCATGTAATGAACGACCCCCTCCATAAAGGTGAATTTATTAGGAAATTCGCCCCAGGATTGAGTCGCCACCATTGACATGTGCATGTCCTAGTCTCCTATTATGCAGAACAAGTTCCACATGAAGACATAATTAAAACATTACAATAACCAATACAAATTTTAGAAGAAATTGCCTAGAGTCGAGTACGCTGTGAAAGTTAGCCTAACAGAGTTACAAATCATTTACCTCTTCTTGTTTGAGCTGAAGGGGCTTCGGCATCTTCAATGGCTGCTCCCTTCTCACATGCAGGAACTTGCATGCTACTCGCTTGATTGACTATAGCAGCCTCCTCTTCCAAGTTCGAGGTCTCCTCCTCACGTCATAAAACCATAGCCCCCATTTCAGGGGTTAACCTTTCTACAACCCTCTCCTTCGCTATCATATAACATTTCCAATTAACACGAAATTTTGCTCTAGTTCAATAAATTGCGATATAAAGTGTCTATACACAACATAGATGTAACCATTAGCATGTTCCTCTTCTTACCTGCTAGAGGATTACTCCTTCAAAATTTGACCTGCATCTTCTACCTTGCACTACTTGTTGGCTCGGTGGACTCCTCAATCAACCGAGGCTTCTTTCGAGGCATCGATGGGTCCACTATCTCAGCTGCCTGGTGCTTCCCCCTCAATGCATCACCAATATGGGAAGGGAGTGCCCCATCCACACTATCTGGACCCCACATTCGAGGTGCTACCATTTCCCTAGTCATTACAGATAACGACTCCCCAATCCCTTTAGGAGAGTCCTGTGACCAGACAGCACCAAAAATATGGGAAATCCATGCTTTAGAAATCTGGTCATGGTCCTGTTGCATCCAGACTCCATCCCGTTGGACAACCAGAAACTCGACAAAGCACTAGAAGCAAGCTATGAAAAAGGCAAAATGCATGTTGAAATGGGACTCAAGCTTCTTGCGAAGCTTGATCATTTTAACATGCATGCCTTCGGCAAAATAGCTGGCCTAATTGAATTGTGTCCCATCCTCCATGACCTCTCGCATAATGTGAGCTTGTTCTATAGTGAGGAATCTCCCTTGGGAGAGTGTCTTGGGAAAAGTCTGAGCTCAGAATAGGGGGTAAATGGTATCGGCCACCGCCAACTCAATCCCATCAGCAGGAATCCCTTTGGCCTCTTTCTTAACCCCTAGCCACTCCTCTATCCCTTCCTAGCATTTTGTGTTCCTCTTTGACTTTTCCTCTATAGGAAAGCCATTGGAGGGGACCCCAAATAGATTAGTGAACAGCTGAGCACCGATGTCAAAATTTACGTGCACGTTACACATGTGTATGCAAAGATGCTTGGCTTCTTCACTGAAGGAGTTGACTAGGGTCAACATTTCACCCACGATAACATTAGGGATTATGGCCATTAGCCCAGTCTCCTAAAGGTTATTGGTCAAAACAGCAGGGGCTGTTCTATGGTCAAGCCAGCGTTGTGCCTCCTTTATGTCACCGTAGGGGAAAAAGATATTGCTCGTGTCGTGACTGAAGGCCATAATCATGATTTCCCATGATTCCCTGACTGCATACATAAAACAATAGCTATGTTGAGATTGCAAAAAAATAAAATAAGACAACTTCACACATCATCGCTAACGATAATTCATCATCATAACGACGTTTACCAGGTTCGAATGGCAAAGGAAATGGAGGGATTCTCCTTCGCACGTTGACAAAAGTGAGGGGAGGATCCAAGGTCCATTCCTTATCTAGCCATCCAAAATTTTTACATCTAGCAAAGAAGTCAGCATAGCAGGTCGGGTACTCTGGAATTTCAAATGCTAGTTGTTCCATGAAAGTGGCCCATACATTGCTAATAGCAGTAAATTCACTAATAGCCCTTTTGGTCAATGACAAGGTATCATTATCACCCATGAGAGCATTTTCATTAATAAAGAATCTACATCATAGAAAAAGGAAAAAAAATTTTATGCTCAATGTAAATCCAATAGTTAGCGCATTGACATACATGAAAATGACAAAAATCTAGATTCTTACCCACCAGCGTAGTATACAGTACCAGGGGGTTTTGGAAATAGGTTGTGAGGTGACGAGCCATGAATAGAGTATTGTAGGAGTGATAGAAATTGAATCTAGGCACCTCCTAGATCCAGCTCAAACACCTCAGACCTTTGGTGCTTTGTTCGCGGTCTTGCACCTGCATAGTCTCAACCCCAAGATGCCCTGTGTTGAACCGACCAATAACATCTCCAAAATGGTGGTAGCTACATCACTTGGTAGATACGACTAGATGATTACACTGTAGTTACACAGTAGAAAATGTAGGAACTCCCGCAAGTCTCTTCGAAACCATACCGCCTCCCCTCTTATATGAGCATGAGGGGGAGGAACGTTGGCCGCGGGAACATGCATGCAGCACAGAATGCCCACAATGTCCAAAATGATTAGTATGGGCTTTAACATGATACTATAGAATGAAAACATGTTGCCATTAGGCAAAGCATTTGAACATAAACATTCATCATGCTATAATAGAGTTTGCTTGATTCCCAGAAAATTGTAGATTTCACTAGAAATGCATGGCCAGAATTGCCCAAACCCTTGCAACAACTCAAGGTCTGTCTATGACAATGGCAATGAAGGCAACATTGCGTATTATTCCATTGTAATATGCAACTATTACTGGAATAAAGGAAAAGAAAACAAAACCATGATTATACTACCTATAAAATATAATACCGAGGTCTTTCGATTATACACAACGTTTGTCCAGTATTATCAAATATTACCTAAACCCTCGTAACAATATGAGGTTCATCTCCAATAACAAAGATGAAGGTAATACCACAAACCACAATAGCTCAGCCTACGTAAATAGATATTAACACTCAACATAACATATACATTTAGGAAAACAATACACAACTATGATGCTACAACAAATATGACAATAGTGCAAGGAGGCGAACGATCACTTACCAGTTAAGCGAAGTAGCTTCCCATGTCTCAACTCTAGCTAGCGAAGCTCGTTGTAGACTCTCTTGAACTTCATCAATCCTGGCCAGTTTAGGGTTCTTTCCGTTAACCTTTGGTGCCATGACTGTAATCGAATGATTTTTCGTAACTCTCCTATTTACGCCTTACTTCTACTCCTCCTTTGCAATAGCCAAAATCCAAATTTGTGATATCTGTAACCTATCTCAAATATGAACCATCAGTTTATAAACAAAACACTTGAAACTAATTTTTTCTTTCTATCTGATCGATGCAGAACTCTCCTGAAACGCAGATGTCAGTATGACATGAAACATGAAGATTGGGGCATTAATTTCATTGATATCATGTAGATTGCAGTCCAAAACAACGTTAAACTAATACATTTATCATCTCATAATCTAGTCACATTAATTACGGATTGTACAGAAATTTAAATTTCATAACACTCTAGACATGTCACGTTACACTTTTCATTTCATTTCATACGCTAGCATCTAGGAAGCTGGGCTTGTTATTATCTCATTATAATGATCCACTAAGACCTTAAGATTGAAGCCTCTTTAACACTAAAAATACAAAAACAAACTCTTATCACTCAACTGATTAGCAGAAAAATAATGTAACAACTTCCTATTTTGACATTTTTTTTGCAAGGCGATTCACAAATGGATGCAACTTTATCTGCACCATTAGCCTTAACAGGCCCATACGGGGAGACCATTAGACAGTTTGACTACATGCTGATAGAAATAGAACCTACCCCTTGTGATGTAACCATAGCAATATCCGAGATATCCCCAGATTGGCCAAAACATTTGGCCCAAACTCTAGACCTGGAGGCTAGTGATATAACCAAGGATCCTCTCAACGAGGTCCCTGTGGTTACGCACAAAGGCAAGAATAAAACTCTTAGAGTTAGTTCCCTTTTAGACCAACAAACACAGAGTGGCATAATGCAAGTGCTCCAAAACAATGTTGCTATATTTTCATGGTCATATGAAGACATGCTAGGATTAGACCCAAGATTAATATAGCATAACATAATGTTAGACCTACGCATGAAACCAATTAGATAGAAGGCACGCAAGATTAAGTCAGAAATTGCGCTAGCAGTGCGTAATGAAATAACCAAGTTGTATCAGGCTGGTTTCATTCCTGCGGTTGATTGTTCAGACTGGGTGTCCAACATTGTAGTTGTCTCTAAGAAAATGGGAGGTATATGCATATGCATAGACTTCCGGGATCTGAACAAAGCTATGATTAAGGACAATTTCCCATTACCTAGTATCGACCAACTAATTGACACAACAACTGGTCATGTGCTTTTATCCTTCATGGATGGTTTTTCAGGTTATAATCAAATTCACATTAACCCGGAGCATCAATTCACCACAACATTCATGACACCCTGAGGGACCTTCTGTTACACTATGATGCCTTTCGGGTTAAAAAATGCCAGGGTGATGTATCAACGGGCCATGACATACATCTTTAGTAACTACCTTTTAGGGAGATTGAACGACTATGTAGATGACATAGCTATCAGGTCTATAAAGTTTGAAGATCATTCAGAAGACCTGGAGTTAGTCCTTAAATGATGCCTTAAGCATGACTTGTGACTTAACCCAAAGAAATGCGTATTCAGAGTCAAAACTGGACACATGTTGGGGTTTGTGGTATCAAAGACTAGCATCCGAGACGACCCCAACAAGGTCAAGGTCATCATTGATTTAACGCCACCCACAAACCTCAAAGAACTGCGTGGGTTATATGGCAGGCTTCAGTTCATCAGACGGTTCATCTCGAAATGAACAGATAAATTACATCTCATATAACACCTTCTTAATAAAGGTGTTAATTTTGAATGGACTGATGATTGCTAGTGTACATTTGACAATTTGAAAAAGGAGTTACAACATTTGCCAATGGTTTTCCTGCTGCAAAGGGATCAATCTTTTTACATCTATCTAGCTAGCTAGCTCAGACGTGTCCATAGCTACGTTACTATGCCAAAAAAGGGATGATGGGTCTGAAGCCCCTATCTATTACCTCAGTCATGCCCTATTTGCATACAAGACAAGGTACAATGAAGTAGAGTGTAACTATTTGGCATTAGTTTTCACACTTAAAAAATGTAGGCATTATCTTTTCCGTAGTCAATTCAACATAATTTGTAAGAGTAATGTTCTGCGAGCGATCTCAAACAACCTCTATGAGAGTAGCAGGATAGCTTGTTGGAAGGCTATCATGGCCAAATTTGATTTACATTATGTTAGCCAATCGTCCACAAAAGGTTAGGTCATAGTTGACCAGCCAGCGACATCGCCCACTAAAGATCAAGCTACGATAGAGCCAGAATTCCCAAATGAGCATGTACATAGTTTAAGCCCTGTATCAACAGGTGTCAAACTGATGTTATACTTTGACAGAGATTTGACTACTAGAGATAGCAGTGTTGCCGTTGTCATTATGCTTATCCCTGAGGATGTGCATCCATCGACTTACCGCCTAACATTCCCTTGTATGAACAATGTGGAAGAGTATGAGGGGCTCCTCAGAGGATTGTTGAGAGCCAGAGAACTTAAATTTCAACACTTGGCAATCTGAGGTGATTCAATGCTCATCATCAATCAAATCACAGGAGTCTACACCTACAAGGTTGTGCACCTACAGCCCTACTGCAATATTCTAAAGATCTCCTGAAACAATTCGTGACAACTGATGCCCAACACGTGCCGCGCCACGAAAATGCTATTGCTAATGCACTGGCAACACTGGCATTAAACGTGCTTCCACACTTGTTTGCCACTTGGCCTACTTTAATGATAGAATGTATAGAGCCTATCATTCAAGTGGCATAGATTTCTTCATTAAACGTGAAAAGAATGTCAGAATGGTATGACAACATTAAAACTTATCTTCTACATGGCGAACCACCGCATGAGCTAACGCATGCACCAAAGGATGCAGTGCGCAAGCATGCCAAGCAATACATCATCCTTGGAGACAGTACTCTCTGTAGATGCTCCTTCAATGGAGTACTACTTACTTGCATTAACAATGAACAAGCACAGTGAATAGTTAATGAAGTCCACGAAGGGCTGTGCAGAGGACATGTAGCCCCGCGAGCAATGACTGCTAAAATTAGATGCCTAGGGTACTATTGGCCATACATGGAAAAAGACTGCCTTACCAAGGTTAAGATGTGTGACATGTGATAGTGTTATGCAAATCTAATACACGTTTCACCAACTGAGTTGCACACTACATAGATCACTTGGCCATTCCAACAATGGGGACTAGACATCATAGGTCCCATCGCACCCAAATCTTCCGTAGGACATAGCTTCATTATCACTGCCACTGAATGTTTTACGAAGTGGGTAGAGGCTATCCCCCTATGGAAGATTACATCTCAATAGGTTTGCCATTTTATCTTAGACAATATTGTAACTAGATTTAGGCTCCCTATGACTATTGTGACCGATAATGGGCCACAATTTAGTAGCACAGAAACCAAATCTTTTTGCGATAATCTTGGTATCAAGTAATCTTTTTCTTCACCTTATTACCCATAATAAAATGGTCAAGCAGAGGTAACAAACAATGTGATTATCAATTTACTTAAGAAGATGCTCAATATTAACAAAAAAAGGTGGCATGAAAAAATCCTCTATGTGCTATGGATGTATTGTACAATGTGTAGCACAGCTACAGATAGGATGTCCTACAACCTAGTCTATGGGTTCGAAGTAGTGCTACCCTTGGAATTATAGGTTCCCTCATTGTGGATGGTCCTATCCACGGTTATAAATGAGACTCAGCATAATGAGTCTAGAATCGTGGATTTAGATTTAGTGGAGGAGAAATGCATCTAGACGCTTGACACTATCAAGAGATATTAGAATAAACAGAGACAGAAGCATCAACAAAAAATGCATTAATGATCGATCAAGAAAAGAGACATAGTTCTCAAGGCCATTTGTGAACTAGCAGGAAAGTTCTCTACAAATTGGAAAGGCCCTTTCCTAGTCATCGGTGCATACAACAACGGAGCATTGAAGTTAGCAGACATCGATGACAACGAGCATTCAAACCCAGTGAACCATCTGTACTTGAAATGATATTACATCTAAGGATCAACTTAGTGCAAATGCAAGGTAACAAATGTCCACTACAACGTAAAACTGACAAAGTTGTACACGTCTGCTATGACGTAAAACTGGCAGTTCTTGCATGCATCTGCCAAGACGTTAAACTGGCAAAATTTCCAACCGTCCGCCATGACGTGAAACTAGCAAGGTAAGCATACGTCTGCTGAGATGCTAAATCAGCACAGACTTGTCCTTGGATCAAGACATAAAACTGACCCCCATAGCATAGTCTGCTGGGACCATAAACTAGCTCTTCCACCATCCGCTATGATGTAAAACTAGTAGATTACAGTCTGCCCAGATGTTAAACTAGGACCACGGCTTGCTGAGGCTTAAAACCAGCAACGATAGTCAACTAGGACTCAAAAATGGAATCGGCCAAGCATTCCATGAAGCAAGCAAGTGTGGTCATTCTTGCACAGCATCCCTACTAGATAGAATGCTTAACGCGTTGGGACAGACACAACACTATTACCCCACCGGCATTTTGCTGATTCCTTGGACATGCTGAAAGGCATACTACTGACCCCTCAGAGATGTTGCTATGGTGACCGCTCTGTAGCTACACCTCTTGGGATCAATTTCACCACTTGGGGCCATGAAGAAACTATGGTCATTCGCAGTCTTAGTGGCCTCCATCCATTGCCGTCACCGAACTCCAGCCTAGCAGATTCATCTAACTTGTCCTTTGCCCAATCATTGAGACAAAATAAATCTGGCTGTCGACGGTGGTTTCATGAACTGTGGCACCAACATTGGGATGCTTGCTCTCTGTCATGGTCCTTGTTTCATGGTCTGCACTCTCCTTTTCTCTTTGGATGGTTTTTGTTTCAACAACCTCCCTCCTTAGCAATTAGGACGATTGCTTCTACACTCTGCTCTTTGTTATGTTTTGCAGGTTACTTGCTACGACAACATTGATCGAGTGCATTCATTAGAAGGTAAGGTGTCGCGGCATCCCAAAGTGATTGCTCAAACTAGCCTAGCCACCTAGGAGTGCAAACCCTACCTATTCCTCCATTTGATCCATTATTTCGTTTTCCCCTTCCTTTTCCTCATGATCACTGTTACCTCTTACTTTGCTTGTACAGAGCATGAATATTCAAGCAACACTCTTTGGCATCTTCGTGTCCATGAACTGGCGTAATGCAACTCACCTAAGTGGAATGTAATTCAAAAATAAAAAATAAAAAAATAAAAAAACAAAAAAAGGGCAAAGTTTGGCAAAATGGATGTAAAATAGGTCATCTAGGCCACATGGGTGTAACACAACTCATCCGCGCAAGCCCTCCATATATAGTATGATAGCGTAACCTCTCGCAAATGCATTCGCAGAAGGACGCTATAACTTATTTGCAAAAGTTGCATGTTCACATGCTTGAGTCTTCCCTGAACCTCCCTTCTTTTACCCCTATAAAATGCCTTGTATGCTTCCTCCCCTACCCTACCTTGGAACTCCCAAGTTTGGGAAAGCAACATTTGAGAAATCTTTGATGAATTCTATTGGTGCTTTTACCTCTCTGGTGTTTTGTATTCTTTGTCGACGTCTTTCGGGCAAGCCCTCTAAACGTCAACAAAGAGGGGCCATTGAAACACCATAAAATTTTTGAAGCCTCAATGGATCAGCAAAATCTAGCGACCGAAATAGGAAGTCGTGACAAGGCGCAGCATAGTATAAATGAACTTTAGAAGACAAAATGAAATAATAGGTGCATGACGGCAAGACTTCCACTTCGTGAATTTTCCATCCTTCAAAATCTCAACATTTAACATATTACGCTGCATTACACAACATAGCGTAATGCTGTGTAATATCAAAGATAGTCCACTACAACATCAAGGATGGCAAACATGCAAGACTTTGACAGCCCAGTAAAAATCTCAAGGCCTAAGCAACGATCTGCAGCATGACGCATGTTTCAGTGAGTTTTCTTTCCTGGTTAAGGGGCCCCTTACGTTACTTTACGTAGTGTGGTTTAGTAAAAGTCTTGAAAGAGATAGAAACAAAGGAAGCATGGCAACAATACTTTAACTTTTGCAGTTCCATTATTTTATGCTGAATTACACTATGATGCGTAATTTAGTGTAATGCAGCATAATTCAAGTAATGACAAGCACAATTCATACACCAGTGATTCATACGCCATAATACACTCTCTAGTGTATTATAGCGTAATCAAAGGACAGTCTGTTGCCAAAGCCCACACGAGGGTAGTTTACGATGTGCTACGCAGCATAGCATCGCAAGCTTCAATGAAAACACATTGAGTCAACGACATTTTATGAGTTCAGGACACACGTCACTTAAACCATGTTTTTCTCCTCACCCTAACCTTATAAATGATCTAGTTGATGAAGATCAGGGGGTTGGTAAAATTTTTCTTTCAAGGTTGGAAAAAGAGCAAAAGAGAATCAACAATCATGGGAACGTCGAAGGTGATTGGCAAGAATTCTTGATCAAAAAGAATCGGCTACTGGATATTCTCCCCAAGGTCTGACTTCCTTGTGCCCAGATTGGCTAGATCAAGGTACATTGATCCTCGCTTGTTTCATCTTTAGATAACTTTCTTTTTATTGGCATGTGCTTCGTCCAAACCGAAGCCCACCTAAAATCATTGTATCAAACATATTGTTTTTTTTATAAATTAAATCCTAGATCTTGTGATCATATTCTCTACCAAATCTGATCTCTTGCATCCTAGATATATGGATTTGGCAATCTCATCTAAATCGTTTGCATTGTCTTCAATTGCTTTCGGGATTAACAACATTGCATCACCTTATAAAGAATCTTCATTTTGCCATCAAATTATTACCAAATCTTTTACTGATTAAATAAGTCCTTGTCTGATCAACAAGACCATTTAGGAAACCTCAGATTCATTTTTCTGTCCAGCATGATCCTCGCACAGATCCAGAGTTAGAGCTGTGTACACAAACTTTCGTTCAGTATTTCCAGCAATTGACATTTTTTGTCGTTACACCTTGCACAGATCTAGGGTTAGAACTATTTACCTGATGACCTCTCGGAGTTTCCAGCCACCAAAATTTTCTATTGCTACAGTTTTCTAGTGCTAGAAGAAGGGCCTTTCGGTGCATTTTCCATGTTTCATGGTAGTCCTGCACATGTTCTATATCCCATCATGCACTAGCGTAAATGTGACACCCTTTTGCGGTTGTTTATGCATTGTGTGATATAGATCGGTCGCTCTGATGATTCCTCTGGAATCCTGCAGGATAGAAAGCCTTCGATCGTTGCTTGATCTTCTTGTTTTTCTCGTTTACAAGTCCTTTTAGCTTTACAAAAATGATTTCCTCAAGCACCACAACCACTAACTCTAATGTTGAGGTCCCCCTCTTGGTTTAAGGCATCATAGGTGGCAAGCACCTGCCTAGCCCATTGCTAGGGCCACACCAATCTCTTAGGATCCAAAACTGAGGACCTGAGGGCTTGGCTCAGTAATATGAGCAATATAGCTTCCTCTGTGCTAAGGTTCAAGAAAATTTACCCTTAGACCCACAAGAACATGAAGAGAAATGTAGCTTCAAGTTTTCTTACTGTAATGGGAAGGAATTTATTCCCACTCCTGGTGTTTCTATTCCTTTGACACAGACACATCAGTGACTCATAGATCAACTGATAGTGGTCATTAGGCCTAGGGAGTGGTGAGACACGACGTCTTATCAAGATGAGGCATTCCAAGATGGGAAGAGGAACTGGATTTCTAGTCTGAAGGTGGGGATCAAACCAATCCTACCACCATCTCTTCCATCCAATCTTTTTGGAAAAACCCTCTCTATACCATCACTCCTTCTGCATCATCGCAACCCATGATTTCATCAGTAATGGGTATCCATGCTGAAACATTATAAAATTTCGAGACCTCGATGATCCAGCAAGGTATCAAAGTTCAAACAAGGATTTCCACAAGTGGCACAATTCAATAAGTTTTTCTTTTTGGCTAAGGGCTTATTACGCTATGCTATGCAGCTTAGCATAGCAAAATTTCAGAGGACTGAATAGAAACAAGGGATGCGTAGCAACAACATTTCAACTTTACAAGTTAGCCATGTTCAAAACTTTAATTTTTTGCGCACTATGCTACATTACACTATGTAGCGTAACATAGTGTAATGTAAGTAGTGGTAATCATTATGCTTCCCAGCATATCGTAGTGTACTTGTAGGACTGTTTATTCAATGTAAGAGACAAGGTCAAATAAACTGTCTCCTTGAATAGTGATTACGCTATACTACACTTCAGAGTGTAGCACAGTGTAGCATTACAAACTTCAGCTACAGTACATCAGGTCAACAAAATTTTGTGGGCCTAGGACATGCATCATCTAAACCACATTTTTCTCCTAACACTAATCTTATAAATGTACTGTCCGAAATCATCGGTCTCCGGCTGGAAGGAAACAGAGACCGTAGGATCACCGGACATGCACAGAAGACCCTACCTTCGCCTAAGGACAAGCTGGAATGCACGAAGGTAGAGTACCTTGGGTGGTCCGCACGTGCATCAGACAAGGATTTACCCACACGTATGCCGAAGTGCTATACGCTGGGTTATGCGTAAACGGCATGAACGGGCGTAGACAAGAGCGTAAACAATGTAACAGATGTGAACAGGGTGTAAATATGAATGAGTGTAAATAGAAACAATGTGCAAGAAATTAGCGTAAACTGTAAACAGTGGTATTATAGGGTCAAAGTACAGTGCACCGGTCTAACGCAGTTGTGATGAACACAAGGCAGACAAAAAGCCCCGGTGGATGCAGGGATGACTCGGCTGGTTTGCACGGTAGGTGAGGCGTAGAGACTGTGTGCACGGCATATAGGGCTTTCCAGCGTAAGAGGGTTTTAGCTCTGGTGCACAACGTAAATGTCTCTAGTATGCTCTGAGATTTTTGCCAACCATCCTGGGTGAAGTCGAAAGTGGGGTTTTTATACCGGTTGTTACGCTAGACTCAGGTTAGGAGACATGTGGCGCGTTAACCGAGTGCATACAATTTACAAATATACAACATATTACATTTTCTGGGCATATACGCGGGGCGTATATGCTACATCAAGTCGGCGTACACACTGGGCGTATACGCTGGACGTGCTGGGCGTGTGTGAACTTGGGTGGAGATGCTATGGGCGCTGGGCGTACACGCCGAGCGTACATGCCGACAATGACTCAGCGTATACACCGGGTGTGTATGCTAATGGTTGTCGACTTGCTTCAATTCTTGCTCTTCGATACTATCTTCATTCTGTCATTTAGACTTCATCGTTGGGCGTATGCATCTGTGGTACCTGCCGAGTGTACAGGTGAGGCATGTACATCGGGCGTGTAAGTCAGATGTCTATGCTGGGGATGTCAGGCGTATACGCTGGGCGTGTACGCTGTTGATGCTGGGCGTATATGTTGGTACTGCACACTTAGTGAAAATTAAGCCTTTTGATTTCCAAAGTTGCAATGTGCGACACCAAATGTAGCCGTGGTTGCTCATGGGTCCCAAGAATGTGCTTCTTGCTAGGGAAGTACCAAGCTCAAAATTTTGTGGTGTTTCATTGGCCCCTCTTTGTTGAAGCTTGGAGGAATCGACCGGAGAAGCATCGACAAAGAAGTGCAAAACACCACAAGCAACTCGATAGAGACTTTGTCCATTGCCGCTTGACTAGACGTCATCGCACCGTGTTCTGTAGTACAGAGGATTAAAAAAGGGAAATTTATAGCTAATAGGAGGAAGGAGATTGTGGGGATTGGCGAATCCCTAAGAAATTATGATGGGAGATGGGGTGCTCGGGTGTGCGGCATGCTGGTCCTTATCAATAGCCATTATTTAGCAGACTCAGAGTTCAGGCATGCGATGTGCGTTCTTTGGCAGAACAAGGCTCCTAGTTAGTGTTCAAGAGAACTTGTTGGCAAGACCAAAGCCACGAAAGGATGTGTTACATTCTTTGGAGGAACAAGGCCCATTTTTAATGTTTAGGGGGACCTTTTGGCGGAGAGCCAAAGCCATGAAACTAGATGCTTCTTGATCATTTTGGACATGAGTACTTGGTTTTGTGACAACTGCCTTCCTACCTAGGGCTTACATGGGAAGTGCCAAGAGTCTCGCTCTTTTTTTTTTTTTAAGAAATCGTAAACTTTGCATTGATTTTGTACTCATGTGCAATAGTATGTGACAGTATGTTCAAAGTTTTGGGTGCACTGGATGTATCAGAGGTGTAACTGAATATAATGTGTTGGTGAACGGATAAGGAATGAGTCGGTGAATGGGGATGTACTAGTGAACGGTTTGATTTAGTCTTGTCATGCATGCTATGAACATTGTCCCATCTTGCCGCTTGCGATGAGATGCATTCTTGTGCGAAAACCTCTGGGTGTCATCCTGCAAACACAACTCCAAGGAGACAAGAAAACCATGAGTGAATGATCGAGCTTAGACTTACACGACGGCAGATGGAACAAAAGTACTAGAGGGAATTCTGAGCACTATGTATGAATAGTGGTGATGTTGATGAGATCGTGTGCCAGTGAACGATGCGGTGATTCTGATGAATGAGTGTGGCTATGGAGTGAAGAGCCAGAGATGAACGTGCCAATTTATAGTCTTAGTGGACCATGCAGAGGCAAGCTAGTTTATAGTCTTAGCGGACTCTGATGGTTGTGATGGTGACAGTTTACTATCATGCTGAACAGATGCTAGTTTATTGTCATTGCGGACATTGTGGGGTATCAATTTATTGTCATGATGCCAGAACAGTTGTGGTGTCAGTTTTAAGTCATAACCTAGGACTGTTCTGTGGTATCAGTTTACCTTCATGATTCCAAGATGAACTGTGGTATCAGTTTATAGTCATGATTCCAGGATGAGCTGTGGTATCAGTTTATAGTCATGATTCTAGGACTTTCGCATACCTAAGCTTGTACTCAAATGTATAACGGTTTTACGTACAAGTGATTGGTCGGATTGGCAAGCTTGTTTCCTTCCATGTCAGTTAGTTTGAATGCTCCGTTGTCAAATTCTTTAATGACCAAGTAAGGCCCTTCCCAGTTGGCCGAGAATTTGTTCGGGTGTTCTCGAACAACTTTAAGCACAAGGTCACCTTCTTTGATAGGGTTCTTGTTGATGTCATGCCGATGTCATTGCCGTTATTTTTTTGGTACCATTTGATCTGATCGAGTGCGCATATGCATTCCTCTTCCACCGAGTCTAGGTCGATGATGCGTAGATCATTGTTCTACCCGTCATCGAGGAGTCCAGAAAGTGTGATCCTTAAAGATGGTACCTGCAGTTCCAAAGGTAAAATAGCTTCTGAACCGTAAACCAAACTGTATGGTGTCTTACCTGTTGAAGTTCGGTGCATAGTACGGTATACCCACAATGCGTATGTCAATTGCTCATGCCACTTTCTTTTGCTCTGGGTAAGCATTTTCTTAAGTATTGTAATAATTGTCTTTTTTTTTTTGCTTCTGCTTGTCCATTGCTCTGAGGATAGTAAGGGGATGAAAATGAGTGTTTGATCCTTAAATTTTCATAAAAGGCTTTGGTCTCGGCACTGCTAAATTGTGGCCCATTGTCAGTGATGATTATCATGGGAATGCCAAAGCGGGTTACAATGTTTTCCAGAATGAAATTGCACACGTGTTTGGATGTAGTTTTTTGAAGGGGAGCAACTTCTACCCACTTCGTAAAATATTCAGTTGCGGTTATGATGAAACTATGCCCTACAAAAGATGAGGGTGTTATTGGGCCCATAAGGTCCAATCCCCACTTTTGAAAGGGCCCTGTGATTTGCACTGTATGCAACTCATTTGGCGGGACATGTATTAGATTGCTGTGTTTTTGGCAAGTATTGCATGTTCTGGCTTTGGAGAGACAGTCGTATTCCATGTGCGGCCAATAGTAGCCTAAGCACCTGATCTTTGTTGTCATGGCCTTCGGTGCTATGTGTCCTCTGCATAGCCCCTCATGTACCTAATCGACAATGGTTTGGGCATCAATACTATTGACACATGTTAGCAATATGTCTTCGTAGGATCAATGACACAGTGTGTCCCCTACCAAGGTATATTGCTTAGAACGTTTCCGCACTGTGTCTCTCTGTGCATTTGTTAGATGTCGTGGTGTTTCTCTGCATAGAAGGTATTCTTTTATGTCGTCGTACCATTCTATCGCATGTGTTGAATGAACAAATGCAATCGGCAACATGTCAAGGGTGTCGGTGATTAGTTCAGCACAACTGGTTATGGAGCTTGGCAACATGTGGAACATGTTTGGAGATATGTTTAGTGCTAATGTGGCTAATGCATCTGCGATGGTGTTATCATTTCTAGAAACGTGTTGCACATCGATGTTCTTGAATCGCCTCATTAGGTGTTTTGCAAAGTTGCAGTATGGTTGTAAATGTTTGGATTTACATGTATAGACGTCTGTGACTTGGTTTAGGACTAGTTGCGAGTCCCCTCTGACTACAAGCTGTGTGATGTTTAAAGCCAGAGCTGCCACGAGACTTCTAAGGAGACTTCATACTCTGCTATGTTGTTGGTACAGTGAAAGTTGAAACGATAGGCAAAGGGTAAGATCTCCCCAGAGGGATGGGTGATGACAACGGCTGCACTTCCTCCTCGAGAGGTAGATGCCCCATCAAAGTTTAAAATAGCATCGTAGTCATCGGGCACTATGTCTATGGCGCTTATATTCTCATCTAGGAACTCTGGGTCTATAGTCACTTGGTCGCACGTCGGTGATGTTGCCATTTGATTTACTATAGCTTGACCCTTAACTGATGATTGCACTACGTAGTATAGGTCAAACTTGGCTATCATGGCTTTCCACCAGGCTATTCGACTTGTTTTGTAAATATTCCTTGTTATGGCTCTTAGTACATTGTCCTTGCAAATTATGTAAACCTGGTTACGAAAGAGGTAATGTCGCCATTTTCTTAAAGAAAAGACCAAAGCTAAACATGACTTCTCCATGTCATTGGACCTTTTCTCATTGGCAACTAATGCGTGACTCAAGTAATATACAGGGACTTCGATTCCGTCATCTCATTTCTGGGAAAACATAGATGCGATGGACGAATCCGAAGTAGCAAGGTAGATGTAGAATGGTTTATCGTTTCGAGGTGGATAAACCGTGGGTAACCGGGAAAGTGCCATTTTAATGTCATCGAATGCTTGTTGACACTGCGGAGTCCATTCAAAATGTATGTTCTTGCGTAACAAGTGGTTCATGGGTTTTAGTTTATCTATCAGTTTTTCTATGAAGCGCCTAATAAACTGTAATCTACCTTGTAGACCTCAAAGTTAAATAAGGTTGCCTGGTGGTTTCAGGTTTGTTATGGCCTTAACCTTATCGGGGTCTACTCGTATCCCTGCTTCAGATGTTATAAATCCAAGCATTTTGCCTATTTTGATTCTGAAGACACATTTTTTCAGGTTGAGTCTCAATTCGTACTTTAGACAACGTTTTAATACTAAGTCGAGATCTTGTATATGTTGCTCTTTTATTTTTGACTTAACCACAATGTCATCCACATAGTCGTTGAGTGAGTGTAGTATGTAATCGCTAAAGATAAATGTCATCGCTCTTTGATACGTGGCTCCAGCGTTATTGAGACCAAAAGGCATCATTGTGTAACAAAAGGTTCCCCATGGTGTCATAAAGGTTGTCTGAAGCTGATGTTCCGAGTTGATACATATTTGATTGTATCCTGAGAAGCTGTCCATGAAGGATAATAGTACATGCCTAGCAGTTGAGTCAACAAGCTGATCGATGCTGGGTAGACGAAAATCATCCTTTATGGTTGCAACATTTAAGTCCCGGAAGTCAATGCACAAACAAATGCTTACGTTCTTCTTCAGAACAATTACCATGTTGGACACCCACTCGATGTAATCAACAGCCAAAATAAAACCAGCTTGATAAAGCTTGGTGATTTCATTACAAACTGCTAATGCCACCTTGGGCTTAACCTTTCATGCTTTTTGTTTTACTGGTCTCAACTTTGGGTCAAGGATAATATTGTGTTGGATAATTCGGGGATCTAGCCCGAGCATGTCCATATAGGACCAAGCGAATGCTTTCATGTTTTCCCTAAGCACGTTATCAATGTTTTTGGCTAATGGCAGTTGTAATAAGGTGCTTAATTTTAAAATTTTAATTTCCCCATTGGGCATGACAATCGGAGTTTCGGCCAACGGGTCTTCGGTGATATTCTCTGCCTCTATGTCAAGGAATTTTGTCATGCCTTTGTAATCGTCTGTTATTTGCTATGTGGAGGTTATGACTGCATTGTCCATTGGTGAACTCAAGTTGATGAGATTTATATTAATGCCTCGTGTAATTTTGCCATATGGTCCATCAATGATTAACGGTGCGGTTAAATGCTGGCAGTCCATTGAGCTTGCTCTTGCTAATAAACAGAGGGCTGAATAAGCAAAGGGTATCGTTCTGTGTCTTTTGGTGCTTTTAAACTATGTGTACATGCATAATGGTGGATTACCATCACACTGGGATGCATGGCAATTTAAGGCCTTACGGGGCCGTAAGTGAATTGGGAAATGGTAGTTTAAGGCCTTACCGGGCCGTAATGGCAGTATACACTAGAGTGTTCAGCGTAGACATGTGAAATGGGGTCCACGGGGGAACCAGGACGTAATAATCTCTATTTTTAATAATTTTTAAATTTTTTTCGGGCAAATTATAGCAAAAAATGAGTAAAAAGGCACAAAATGGTAAAAAAGGAGCGACAGCGGCGTAAGCATCGGCATAAACGGCGACGTCAGTGTCAGCGTCAGTGGGGTGCTATATAAAGAAGGCGGGGTTTCATTTGTTTCTTACTTTGGATCGAGTGTAAGCGGGGGAGTGCCTTGTTAAAGCGTAAGCATAAACTGCTAAAGCGTAAGCGTAGACGATTGTACCTGGCGTAAGCGTACACTTGCTTGTGATCGTAGACACCGAAGAGTAATCCTTAGTGTAGACGCCTGACACTAAACCCCAGCGTAGACGCGGAGCATAGCATTTTCAAGCGCCAGTGTAGACAGTCCTTCTCAACGTAAACTTGTGAAATTAGCATAAAGGAGATCGAGATGGGCAAGGGAAAAGAAGTGGAAGGCCAGGGGAGGAAGGGCCCTAACTTGACCTTTGCGGAGGACACTGAAGCTATGCTGCAGGGCCTGCCCAGACCAAGGATCCCATCATGGCCTGTGACATCCCACAGGTAGGCTCTGATCCCTACTTCTATTATTATTTCTTTGCCTTTTATTTCTTTTTAGCGTAGACAGTCCCGGCGTATACGCCGAGCGTAGTGGTTTTCAGCGTAGGGGGTTTTCAGCGTATAAGCCAAGCGTAACTTTATGGCGTAAAGTGAACTATCAAGGCGTAATCAGTTTTATCAGTGTAGGTAATTTTCCTGCAATTATGTCAGCGTAATCTATGGCGTCATGAGTTCTTTATGCGCGAGGTTTTGTCAGCGTGATTTATTTGTTCTATCAGTGTAAATCTTGTTTACTGTGATGGCGTATATGCCGAGGGTTTCTTCAGCGTATACGCTGTGCGTACACAGTTGTTTTTGCATCGTAGACTTGTTTTTTTATGTTTCTGGTGTAGACTGTTTATGCTGGAAGTGAACTTGGGCATATATGCCAAGGGTTTCTTGGGTGTATACGCTGAGCGTACGAAATTCGGGCAACAATGTGAAACAGTTCATTGTTGGCGTATACGCTGCTTTAGGCAGCATATACGCTCAGTGTATAGCGTATACGCTGAGTCTAAGCTGCATATTACGCTAAGTGTAAATAGTTTCGCCGGCGTATACGCTAGTTTAAGCGGCGTATACGCTAAGTGTAAATAGTTAAATTTTTTTTTTCAGATTTAAGTGTCGATTTATGATGTAAACTTCCGCTTTTCGAGCTGTTTTATGGTGACGTCATGATTGGTTGCAGGGACAGTAAGTATTTTCTCCTCGTTGTTGAACTTCTCAGGCTCTTATCATGGGTTGGCCCTGTTGAGGCCGGGAAAGCTTCCCCGGATTTAACTGTGGATGACAACGGGGTTTGGTTCAAGGAAGGCGCATGTGGATTTCTGGCCTTCCTATTAGACAATTTCGAGGTGGCTATCTGGTCGAACTTTGACGAGGTGACTAAAACACCACAAAAATCTTTAAGCGTCTACGCCCAGCGTTCACGCCCAGCGTCTACGCCCAGCATCTACGCCCAACGTCTACGCCCAGCGTCTATGCCCAGCTCTTCAGCGTACATGCCCAGGTACGGCAGAGGCACACGCTCGACGACAGGATCTCCAATGGCAACATGAAGATTACACCGAAGAGCAAGGATTGAAGCAAGTGGACATCCTTCGACATATATGCCGGCGCATACGCCCAACATCCACCAGCGTATACGCCCTAGCGTATACGCCAGCATCTATCTGTTTACACCTAGCGTATACACTCGACGTATACGCCCAGCGTATACGCCGGCCTGTTGTATAATGTATACGTCCGGCGTATATCATGTTTCTAAATTGTAACGCCTGGTCTACACGCCACGTGTCTCCACATCCACTTTTCCCGGTAACCCTACCCCTATAAATAGCCTAGTTTTCCACATTTACCAGGCCCCGTGGAAATTTACCAGAGCCGACCCAGAGCAATTACGCTGCTGAAACCCTCTACTCTTACACTTAAGCTGGAAGCCCTGCATGCTGCACGCTGCACGCTGCACGCTGAGCACAGTCCGCGCTTCGCCTATCGTATCAACCAGCTGCATCCCTCTATCCACCGGGGCTTTACGTCTGCCTTGTATCCCTACACAACTGCATTAGACCGGTGCACAACATTTTAACTCTATAATCCATTGTTTACGCTTGTTGCAAGTCCTTTTACAGTTTTATGTTAATTTGGCCCGTGCCTCGTTTACGGCTGTTTGTGTTCGCGCTCCGCGCTCTGTTTGCGTTCGTGGATGCCTGTTGTTTACACTTGGTTCAAATTTTACAGTTTTACATCAATTTGGCCCATGCTTCGCTTACGCCCGCTTGCATTTACGCTCCGGCAGCGTCCGTGTACGCCCACTGTTTACGCTATTTGCATTTGTTTACGCTCTTTGTATTCGGTTACGCTGTTAACGCATTATACGCTTACGTTAGGTCTAGTTCTGTTTACGCTGTTCATGCCCAACATTGTTTACGCCCCTCTATGCTTACGCCGTCTGCGCCTGTTTCACCCTTTACGCCCTGGTCCACATATAACCCAGCATATAACACCTCGGTGGCACTCGGAGAAGTCCTTGTTTGATCCGCGTGCAGACCATTCAAGGCACTCTACCTTCGTCCACTCCAGCTCGCCCTCAAGCGGAGGCAGGGTCAACTGTGCTTGCCCGCTGATCTTTCGGTGCCCGCAACGTTCTAGCCTTGCACCGACGATTTCGATCGGCACAGTTTTTGGCGCTAGAAGGAGAGCCCTTGGCTAAACAAGCTTCACGTTCATCAACGTCCTCACTGCTGTTTTTAAACCAGACAACGTCTACGCTGTCGACTCCAGCGTTTACGCTGCACAAACCCTAGCGTATACGCTGCACTCTTACGCCAGCGTCTACACTGCATACTTAGTGTACACGCTACACGCTTACGCCAGCGTTTACGCTGCAGACAAACCCCAGCGTAAACGCTACATGCTTACACCAGCGTTTACGCCGGATACTTAGCCTGTAGACTCGTCTACGCCACCACATACACCGTTATCCATATCAATTCCACACACTCAAATCGTCTATAATCATGAATCCCATCAACATCACTGCTGCTACTACCCAGAACGTTAACATCTCAGACGCAACAGCTGCCCAGCAATCCACCACACAACATATGGGAGGGCAATCCACAATGGGGCCCCGTCGATCGTTGAGGTTGCAAGGGAGAGACCCTGCCGCTAACATCATAAGCCAAGACGAGTATAACTTCATTTGCATTAAGATACAAGCTGGCCTGGCAGTAGACCGGGCTGAGATGGAAGTAAAAAGGCAATTTGAGATCTTTTACAGAGGGGGGTATGAATTCATCCCTTCCCCGTACGACGTAATCCCCATTCCGGAGCAATTCTCGGAGCTCTTTACGCAGCTCCTTCTACACAGGAGCCAATCGTTAGATCAGGTTACGGTAGAACCACAACAGGATGAAGAGGATGAATTCGCTGCGCAATCTAAGCATGAAGACTCCTATCATACTCTCAGTCCACATAACCATGTGAACCCCATATTTAACCCAGACGCAGGGGAGACCATACCCCTCCAACCCATTACCTCTGACCACACCCAAGCACTATTACAAGAAACATTCGCGTCAGCTCAAATCCCTCCCCAGGGCCACCCTTTGCCCAATGCCTTCCCTTTTACACTTGCAGGTTCATCCTCACAAGCACCACCCCCTCACAGCAACCTAGGGGTGACGTTCCAAGCCCAGTCCCAAGTGGTAAGAATGCCACATGTTATACCGGTGTCCACACCTGCCCACTACATCCCGCATATCCAAACGCATGCACCCCCTTTCACTGCCGTAACCCAACAAGGGGCCTCCTCATACAACATGGCTAGAAAATGGCCAATGACGGGCACAACGTCGCACCAGGCTTCCCACCACTACATACCGCCCCATACGTTGCCATCGACTCATGTGCCTCAGGCACAGCCACGACCACAGCAGCAACAGCCTCCTCTCTATAATGTAGTACCCCTGATGCCGTCTACCATACACTTCCCGCAAACGCAACCCCCAACAATGCAACTTTCAGCCTTCTAGTCCACCGTTCAACAGTCTAACCCATACAGCGTGCCACAAGCCCAAACCACCTTGCTCCTAAACGCTCAGGATTGGGCAGATGCCAAAAGAATGATGCAGCAATTGACAGATGAGGTAAAACGCCTCAAAACTGTCAACGATGGGGAGATGAAAGTGATAGATTTCTAAAGTGACGACCCTATCAGCTCCTCTGTCCCTCCTTTAACCTTGCCCCAAGGTGTTCCCCTGCCAACATTAACCAAATATAATGGTGAGACAGATCCTAATGCCCATCTCATAACATTCCGGTTAGAATGTGCCCTGCTCCAGGCTTGGCCCCACACTGTCCTCCGAGTGTTCCCCATGTCCCTTACGGGAAGGGCACTCGATTGGTATCGCGCCTTGCCTAGGAACTTCATCTGCGCTTTGGATGACCTTATACGCCAGTTTGTGACCCGGTTCAAGTATAACTTGAAACCTGAGCCAACGCTGGATAGCCTCATGCAGATTAAGCAGGGGCCTCTCGAACCGGTCCAAAAATTTATTCAAAGATGGAGCGCAGCTCTGAACGAGCTTCATGAACCGATCTCCCCATTTTACCTACTCACGATCCTAAAAGGGGCCGTCAACGATTTCTTTAAATCTAAACTGTATTACCTCAATGCGCGAGATCTCAATCAGGCGTTCGAGCAAATTAAGAACATTGAAGAAGCTGCCCAAAACAGTCACGATCCAGCCTACATAGCCTTTAAGAATCAACATACTAAGAAAGACAAAGAAAAGACTAAAACCACTATAGCGGCCGTAGCAGGGACGCAACAACAAAAGCCACCGACGCCACCTACTAACTACTATCACCCCCAGCCCGCAACCACCACGCAAGAATCATCATCGCAACAGAATCCAATGAACCGTACATGGAACTTTGAGAGGAAGGAACCCTCTCAATACACGCCTCTTCCAATGAAGCCTTCCAAACTCTTTGATCAACTCTTAAAGGCTGGGTTGATGAGCCACAAACAATTATCTCCTGCGGCCATACAAAGACACGACCGATTCTATCAACTCGTACAGAATCCGAGCCTAGCAACGCCAGACGAACCCCCCGTGCCCAAAGGATTCCGTATGGATCGCTTTTACGACTATCATCAAAGACCGGGTCATGGAACAGATTATTGTTTCACTTTGAAACAGGACATCCAACGGATGATTGACGAGGGTAACATCACATTTGACGTGGCTAACCCCGTCCAACCACAAAATCAGACCATAGGGGTGTACCAAGACCCCCTAAACACTAAGGAGGCTCCATACACAATTAGCACGATTTACTGTGACGATGATCCCGACATGCCCCCCATTAACATGGTACACCCCAAGGATAAGGAAATATCTAACAAGCCGTTTGTAGTCCGAATCCCTCCCGCCGAGCCCGCGCTCGCACCCTAGACATCCCGCATCCCGCAGCGGCCGTACGTAGTTCGAGTGCCCTCGACTACACCCGCCTCCAACATGACGACACGCCAACAACCCTACGTGGTGCGCACCCCCCCCCGTTAATCCCGCGAACACAACGACACCTTACGCTCGGCCTTCCCCCTTTGTAGTCCGGGTGCCACCCGCTGTCGCAATGACGGAGGTCCCATCTCCACTAAGGCCAACTCCATATGTCGTCCGGGTGCCCGCGCAGGCTCCTTTCCAGTCGTACCAACTATCCCGCCTTGCTCCATATGTCGTAAAGGTCCCTGGGCAATCTCAAGTTCCGAGGCCAAACCCCCCTCCGTGTAACACGCGAGAACGCCTGGCGGACAGGCTCACATGCGAGCGCGTGGAGAGAGAACGCCAACGGCTAGCCGTGGGGCCACCTAAACCAACGCCTCTTAGCTCCATACCCATGGCATCATCTGACAATCTACCTGACATAGGCAGCAGCGGCGAAACCTCTCGGACGCACGAACAACGTAAAACTGCTAATATCCGCAAGAACGAGAAACCATAGAAACGCGAGATAAAACTCCTGGGCCCGATGGACCCGGTCCCCCTCAACCAAAATGTTCCTGACAGCAGAGATTTCGCGACAGTCCTAACGCAAGTCACTCAGGCACTGAAACAAAAGAACACGTCTCTAAGCTTATATGATTTAGTATTGACTTCCCAGACTCACCGTGAAGCTCTTGTACGCATGTTAACATCTATCCCGGTTAGTGAGGACTTGCCTCCGAACGAGCCAGCAATCCATGCGGTGATGTATACTCCTCGCGGGGTCAGCCCTAAGGCCTTAAGCTTCCGTGACGAGAGCATCAAAGTAGATAAAACAACAGGTGAGACGACGAAGACTCCTATGTTTATAACCATACATATAAACCAATTTAAGATACATAGGGTACATGTAGATGATGGGGCAGCCACTAATGTTGTACCATATCCGATCATCGAACAATTGGGGCTTACAGACTCGATCAAATCCATGAGAACCGCATGTTTGAAATCCTTCAGCGGGTTGCGTGTATTAGTCAAGGGCACGATAACTCTCGACTTTATAGCGGGAGACCAGTTTCCTACATCCGTTGATTTTTTGGTAGTTGACGAGATGCCAGGGTTTAATCTCATATTAGGAAGACCTTGGTTAGCCCAGTTAAGAGCCGTTTCATCCCCCATACACTAGGAAATTCACCTACCCTACGAGGGCGGAGAAGTCATTATACATGGGGAAGCGGTCATTCCCATCATCTCTTCAAACTCAGACATAGAGCAAGGGTCGGAAATAGAGCTAGAAAAGCCTAGCCCAAGTGACAAGAACCCCCGATCACCAATAGAATGCAAGCCTTCTATCATAGATCGAGAATCTCCTAACACCGAAACGCCACCATCTGACGCGCCACACCTACGGCCTCATGAAGAGGAAAATGCAGGAACAATGATCGATACCGAAGTGCTTGAAAATACAATCACTGAAAACATTCCAACAAACGTCCCCTGGGCTGAATTGCCATTCAACATAATCAGCGAGGGAGACGCTGAGTATAAAATAGTGCCTGTCAGTACATCCGCTGATTTAAAAATAAAGAATATCAAGAAACAATTAAAATAGAAAGCAAATCCGTAGTCCGAAAAGACGTTAAACTATAAAAAGGCCGAAATGACATTAAACTATGATAAAACAACAAAAATAATTAAAAGCCACTCCCGGTCCGAGAGGACACTAAACTATCATGTCCACAATGACATAAAACTAGCCACGATCAGCAAGGATCGGTTACCCGAGAAATCTATCCGCATTCTGCAAAACATTCCTTAGTTACGCATGCGGCCCGAAATGGCGATAAACTACGCATGGGGCCCGAAATGGCCATAAACTACGCATGGGGCCCGAAATGGCCATAAACTAGTATCAGCTTTTCATTCTACTTTTAATCGCTTCCTGTATCGCACTTAAAACAAAAACAAACCAAAACATTTTACCTTTCCATGGCATGATAAACCCAAAATCAGCAAAAAAGAAAAAAAAAAGAAAAAAGAAACCATATATATATATATATATATGCATGTTATTACATACAGTCAACAATCTCTGTTAATGTCGTAATATTCAAGTTACAGTTTCAGTATAAGTTTGAATTGAAAAACAAAAAAATGCTAAAATGCTAAGCGTTTGGGGCATGAGGATCATCCTCCTCAGGCCCACCAGCATCAGACACCCCTGCTCCACTGGGGCCAGCTGCTCCAGTCTCGTCCCCACCTTCATCCTGGAAAGACCAAAGAGGAAATAATCAACACAAAAATGAGAGAATGTTAAAATTTCAAGCATCAATCAATCAATTAACTCCGAAAAGAGACAAAACGCTTACCATAGGAGGTCCCCCCAAGCCAAATTCAAGTCGTCGTAGGATCTCCTCTTCAGGAATGCTTGCCCAGTCCGTCCCGTCGAGACCCAGGTCGATATCAGCCAGAGCCTTTCCTTTGTCAACGCCTGACCAGGTGGGACGTTTCAAAGGGAATTCACCCACCGACACCTCCCTAGAGGTTGTTGTTATCCGCCGTTTAGGAGACTCCATCTCTACAGTTGTGTTCTGGGCGAAGGTGTCAAAGGCGGAGTGCAGACCAAGACCCTCCACAAACATCTCTAACTGTCGCTTCTCAATAGAAACCTCTTTTAGCGACTTCTTGTATTGGTGCTTGTGGTTCTTTTCATCTTGCCCCCATTTGCGAACTTTAGAGGCGAAAGCCTTCCAATCCTGACATTTGGTGTTCAGCAAATCAATTTGGGCTTTGCGCTCCCCTAGCCTTCACATCAGCCCTGCATGGCGATTGAGAAGGTTCCAATACCTTGTGTACGTGACCTCGGAGGTCCGCCAAGCGCGATCATTATTTAATCTAGCTGCGGCGAAGTCATATCGAGCCTTCAAATCGTCACGTTCTGCTGACAATGCAGCATTCTCCTTCTCTTTTGCCTGAATTTGGAGCCATAATTGTTCAATGGATCTCCTGCACGTCCATACCGTTTTGGCATTATGAACGAAGCCCTCTGCTACCTCCTCATAAACAGGTCTAGGCACTTGTTCAATCTCAGGAGATAGTGTAGGCAAACTCTCCATAACGACGGGCTCGGACGGGTCCCACCTCAGTTGGGCACCTGTCCATGGGAAAAGACAAACGTTAGAACAAACAGAATTGGACATCAACCTCTAACATACAGAAAGTCTTTCAATGCATCCGTACCTATGTCAGGATTGATCCGTTCGATCCGCTCGACGACCTCTTCGGCCACCCTAGCTATGAAATCCCTTTTACTCGGCATTTCCATCCAAGTAAAAGGTCCATCAGTGCGCGGAGCGCTAACCTTCGGAGGCGCTTCGAGAGGGATCTCTTGTTCCTTCTCTGGGACGGTCTCGCTTTCCTCTGAGTCAAACAGAAAATTTGCAATAAGGTAATCCAGGAAAATACTAGGCTGCATAACTGAGTAATGAGACATACCGTTCCTTCTGATCTCCTCTTGTGTCGGAGGGTCTCCAAGATCAAGGTTCCCTATAAGAAAACTCTTGAACATTTCTTCGGTTTCTGCTTGGTCGTCCAGGGGTTTAGTACCTCCAGTCCCTCCAGTCCCCTCCCCCAGTAATTTCGTTCCTCCCGCGGGGTCGATCAACTCCTCGTCTTCCGGTATAGTCTGCAAGTCATGTCTCTTAACTGCTTAATTTGAAACAAAGGAAGTCAGTTGCATACAACTGATAATAGTTACAACTATTGAAATAAGAATAAAAAGGTTTACCAGGAATTTTAAATCGAATGCGCTTCACTCGAGGCTGCTCAATCTCGCTGGTGCCTTCCGCCGTGTTGTCCCGCTTCCCTAGCTTGGATTTCGCTTTGCCTATTATTTCCTTCACCACCTGCTCTGCCCTCCTTGCAGTAGGGGGTACTTCATCGAGTTCCACCCCTAAGCTGTCGCGTGTGTGGAGCGAAGGGCCAGACGATCCACTCGTGGTAATCGTAAGGGATTCATCAATTCCCTCGGGGGCGTCTTGGGACTTGGCTATGTCAAATAAGTGGTTCACCCAGGGGTGAGATAACTGATACCTATCACGCAAAACAAATTTGCCCTCCCCACGAACCACCAAGAATTCAGCCAAGCAACGGATGTAGCCAGCGAAGAAAGCGAAGGTAAAATGAGACCGCGCCTCTATATTTGAGCGCATCCACTCTATATCTTTGGTCATCCTTGCTAATAGAAATTCCGCCCAGTTATAACGAACACCAGCCTCCAGAATAGTGCGCATGATTCGTACTGCTTCAACACTGAAACTCTTGACTTGTGATAGAGTCTTCGGAAACAAACGTGCTCTAAATAGGGGGTAGAGTTCATTGACTTCCTCAACCTTTGTTTTCCCCAGCATTAGGAACCCTTTGGTACCCTTCCTAATCCCTAGCCAATCCTCTAAATCACGGATCATGTCAATTTCTTTATGCGTCCTGTCCATAACGACTTTTACGCCATTAGCAGGTACGCCAAACAAATCCGTGAGAAATTGAGATGACAATTCAAAGATCACTTTCACGCCCCTAATACGGGCGCTGTAGCAAGAGACGGATCTATCAAATGAGTTTACAATCCCGATCATCTGCGCTATAGAAACATTTGGGCTAGGGGCAGTAAAGAGCGCCATGAGGCCGGCATGCTCCAAGCAGGCAACAATAGACGGTGAGGCCTTCTTGCGCAACCACTTCTGAGCGGCACTGGTTTCACCAAATTTCATGGAGAGGGTAGTTTCGGTCCTCCCAGTCACGACGGAATCCCTATCGGAGGTGGTGCCGGCTGCAAAGGCAAATCCAAAACCCTCATATGAGCGTGATACTTGAAAATTGACCAAATCAAACACAACATCTAGAAAACTTGGCCACTTACTTTTAGTGTTGGACCTTGAAGTTTTGCCCAGATCAGAAGCAGACGGGAAAATCGGCCCATTAGGAGCCCAGTCAGCATGTAACCAACCACGTGCGGCACATTCAGCAAACACCTTCAAAAATTTCTTGGGGAAATTCCTCATGGTGTCTCTAGTATGGGCCAAGACAGTCCCGTGCAGTGTGGGACCCACCATGAACGCTTCCATGGCCGTACGCGCCAACCCAATCCCATCATCACCCGCGTAAGCCCCGTCTAGCGTAATTTTTGGCCTGCGGGAAAGCGAAAACATGTGTCGAAACGAGAGTAAGCATTTGAATGCGAGGAAAAAGGGAATAACCAAAGTTAGGACGAAACTACCTTTCCACCCAGTATACTGTGCCAGGCGGGTTCTGGAACAAAGTATGCGCACGACCTGCTAGGAACAATGTGTTGTTGATGTAGTTGGGGCCCCGCGGTAGCTGATCCCACACACGGGTTAACGGACGGGTCGATTTCGGACCACCAGGGGGAACACCCTCGGCGACAAGTGGCCCCTCATCAATGTCCTCCATGAAAATCCTGACGCCTTCCGCTGCGCCGGGTAGCATAGCCTCAATAATACTCCATGCCACATTACCGCCTAGATGAGACCAGACCACGACGTCGAAATAGTCCAGCAAGAAGGCCAGAAATTCGCAGGCCCCGTCCCAGAACCAAACCCCATTATGTTCAATGATCAAGTTCGGGGTCGGGTCACCACCCTCCAAAGGACCAAACCATGTTACGACCCCAACCAACTCAATCACAAGAAGGGGAGTCTCAATGTCTCTGCAAACCATTAAACAACGCCAAAAGTCAATATTCAAAACTTCATTTTAAAAGATTTTCAGACGTTTACAAGGAATTTCCAAGTCACGCTGGGCGTATACGCCCGGCGTGCGAAAAAACAGTCACGCTCGGCGTATACGCCCGGCGTACGAAAAACAGTCACGCTTAGCGTATACGCCCGGCATGCGAAAAGACAGTCATGCTCGACATATACGCCGGGCGTGCGAAAAATAGTCACGCTCGATGTGCGAAAAAAGTAACACTCGGCGTATACGCCCGGCGTGCGAAAAAAATAGTCATGCTCGGCGTATACGCCCGGCGTGCGAAAAAACAGTCACGCTCGGCGTATACGCCCAGCGTGCGAAAAAAGGCACGCTCGGCGTATACGCCCGGCGTGCGAAAAAATAGTTGCTCAAACCCTAAAGCCCTAAGCCGAAAACAACGCACGCGGCGTCTACGCCGACATTAACCCTTCACGCTCGGCGTATACGTCGAAACCCTACACTGCGAAAACGGAAAATCAATGAAAACAGGATCAAAGACCTACCCGCGAGAAGATCCGGGCCACGCGGAGACGCTCGGGCGGGGTAGACACTGCAGCATCGCCTGGCTCTCCTCCGTGAACGTCAGTTCAGGTCCTTTCTGCCCTCGGCCCTCTAGTTCTTTGCCTCTGCCCATCTCGGCGTGTATGCTGGGGTTCTCAGCGTGTACGCTGGGGTTCTTCTCGGCGTGTACGCTGGGGGTTCTTGGCATGTACGCTGGGGTTTTCGTTCGGCGTCTACGCTGGGGTTTTCGCTCGGCGTCTACGCTGGGGTCACGCTCTCGGTTCACGCTCACGCTCAAAAAGTGAAATGACAAAATGACGCCCCCGCTTCCTTTTTATAGCGCGTTCACGCTGACGCTGACGTTGACGCCGCCGTCGCCGCCGCTGCTTTTCCGTTTTTCTTGCTTTTTACCTCGTTTTTCGTGCTTTTCGAATTTGCTTTGAATTTTTCAAAAAACAAAAGATGCAAAATTTACACACAAAAAACGACAAACAACAGATTTCGGCATTAAACTGCCGTTCGTCCGTCACGTTAGTTCGTTTTCATATCTGCACGCTAAAGATTGCCGAAAAACCTAAAACGACCTCAGCTATCTTACCAGGCTCTCCATTTATTGACAGGAATTTGCCTAATGGATTGCAAATGCTTGACCGAGCCATTGGTCGTTGATGGACCATATGGCACAATTGAAAGGAGTATCGATGCGAATCTCGTTTATACGAGCTCATCAGCGAACGACTTTACGATAGCTTCAACACAGCAAACGGTTGACGAATATGAGGGAATGACAAAGTCCCTCGACATTGAAGCTGAAAACATTACCGAGGGCCCTCTAACCGAAACACCTATCACCATGCCCAATGGGGAAACTAAAATCCTAAAATTAAGTACACTACTAGAACCAAGTCTGGCTAGAGACATCGAAAACGTAATTAAGGACAATATGAAGGAATTTGCGTGGTCCTATACAGACATGCCCGGGTTAGACGCCCGTATCGTCCAGCACAACATCATCCTTGATCTGAAACTAAGGCCAGTAAAACAGAAAGCACGAAAGGTCAAACCCGAAGTGGCATTAGCAGTTTGTAGCGAGATTACCAAGATCTATCAAGCTGGTTTCATTAGGGCTATTGACTATGCCGAATGGGTATCGAACATGGTTATAGTCCCAAAGAAGAACGGAAGCATTCGTCTTTGCATTGACTTCCGGGACCTTAACGTAGCAACCATAAAAGATGACTTCCCCTTACCTAGCATTGATCAACTAGTTGACTCAACTACTGGGCACGCCCTATTATCCTTTATGGATAGGTTCTCAGGATATAACCAGATACGTATCAATCCGGAACACCAGCTCCGAACCACTTTCATGACACCTTGGGGAACCTTTTGTTATACAATGATGCCTTTTGGCCTCAAGAATGCTGGGGCCACGTATCAAAGAGCGATGACATATATTTTCAGCGATTACATCTTACACTTGCTCAATGATTACGTGGACGACATAGTGGTCAAGTCAAAATCGCCAAAACAACATGTACAAGATCTTGACTTAGTATTAAAACGTTGTCTAAAATACGAACTAAGGCTTAACCCGAAGAAATGCGTTTTCGGCATCAAAACGGGCAAAATGCTTGGATTTGTGGCCTCAGAGGCAGGGATACGGGTAGATCCCGATAAGGTTAAGGCCATTACGAACCTAAAACCACCTAGCAATCTAACCGAACTCTGAGGGCTACAAGGGCGGTTGTAGTTCATTAGGAGGTTCATAGAAAATTTGACAGGAAAACTTACGTCCATGAACCACCTACTACGCAAAAACACCCGCTTTGAATGGACACCGCAGTGCCAAGAAGCATTTGACAACGTTAAAACTGCCCTCGCTCGGTTACCCACTGTATTCCCACCCAAAAATGATAGGCCGTTTTACATGTACCTGGCAACATCAGAATCATCAATCGCATCCATGTTGTGCCAAAAACGAGATGACAGAATTGAGGTCCCCGTATACTACCTGAGTCATGCAATGGTTGCCCACGAAAAGAGATATAACGATGTAGAAAAGTCATGCTTAGCTTTAGTTTTCTCTTTAAAGAAATGGTGACATTATCTTTTCCAAAATCAAGTTAACATAATTTGCAAAGATAATGTGCTCAGAGCTATAACTGGAAACATCTATGAGTTAAGCAGGATAGCCCATTGGAAGGCAATCACAGCTGAGTTTGATCTGCACTATGTGGCACAATCGTCAGTAAAAGGTCAAGCCATAGCAAATCAAATGACTACATCGCCAATGCATGATCCAGGTACAATAGAACCCGAATTCCCAGACGAGAATGTAAATACAATAGACACGGTGCCAGATGACTACGAGGCAGTTCTAAACTTCGACGGAGCATCCACCTCCCGAGGAGGAAGTGCTGCCACTGTAATCACATACCCCTCTGGGGAAATTAAGCCTTTCGCCTATCGCTTCGATTTCCATTGTACTAACAACATAGCAGAGTATGAAGGTCTCCTCAGAGGTCTCACGGCCGCATTAGCTTCAGACATTACATGGCTCGTAGTCAAAGGGGACTTACAACTAGTCGTAAACCAAGTCACAGATGTCTATACGTGTAAAGCACAACACTTACAACCGTACTGTGATTTGGCTAAGCACCTACTTAAACAATTCAAAAAGGTTGACGTCCAAAATATCCCTAGGAACGACAATACCATTGCAGACGCCTTAGCAACCTTAGCTTTAAACATATCCCCTGACATGTTTCATGCACTACCGAGCTCCATGACTAGTTGTGTCGAGCCTGTAACCAACACTCTCAACGTGCTTCCAATTGCATCTGTTAGTACAACACATGCTAATGAATGGTACGATGATGTAAAAGAATACCTTCTGCGCGGTGAAACGCCACAACATTTAACCAACACGCAAAAGGATGCAGTACGCAAGCGTTCTAAGCAATACACAGTAATAGGGGATACATTGTGCCGCCGATCCTACGAAGGCATACTGCTAACATGCATCAACAGCATCGAGGCCCAAACAATTGTTGAACAGGTGCACGACAGAATATGCAGGGGACACATCGCACCAAAGGCAATGGCAACCAAAATAAGATGCCTAGGCTACTATTGGCCCCACATGGAATACGACTGTCAGTCCAAGTTCAAAACATGTAGTATATGCCAAAAACACGGTAATCTCATCCACATTCCACCAAACGAGTTGCACACAACACAAATCACATGGCCCTTCCAGAAGTGGGGACTGGACCTCATAGGCCCGATAACACCTACATCTTCTGCCGGGCATAGCTTTATTATAACAGCGACTGAATACTTTACGAAATGGGTAGAGGCGGCGCCCCTTCGTAAAACTACTTCTAAATAGGTATGCAACTTCATCCTCAAAAACATTGTAACCCGTTTTGGCATTGCCATGACAATCATCACCGACAACGGGCCACAATTTAGTAGCGCCGAGACCAAAATGTTTTGCGATAGTCTAGGGATCAAGCACTCGTTTTCATCCCCTTACTACCCTCAGAGCAACGGGCAGGCAGAATCAACAAATAAGACAATCATCACAGTACTCAAAAATATGCTTTTCCAGAGCAAACGAAGATGGCACGAACAACTGGTGTATGCATTATGGGCTTACCGTACCACGCACCAGACCTCGACAGGTAAAACTCCATATAGTCTTGTTTACGGTTCAGAAGCTGTTTTACCTTTATAATTGCAGGTACCATCTCTAAGGATCACGCTCTCCGGACTCCTCGACGACGAGCAAAACAATGATTTACGCATCATTGACCTGGACTCGGTGGAGGAGGAATGCGTGCATGCACTCGATCAGATCGAATGGTATCAGAAACAACAATGGCAACGACATCGATATGACATTCATAAGCACCCCATCAAAGAAGGAGACCTCGTACTTAAAGCCGTTCGGGAGCACCCAGAAAATTCTCAGTCAACTGGGAAGGGCCTTACCTGGTTATCAAAGCATTCGACAACGGGGCATTCAAACTAGCCGACATGGATGGAAAAGAGTTTGCAAATCCAACCAATCATCTGTTCCTCAAACCGTTCTATACATGAATTCGAACTCAGGTACGCGACAGTCCTGGAATCATGACTATAAACTGATACCACAGAACAGTCCTGGAATCATGACTATAAATTGATACCACAGAACAGTCCTGGAATCATGACTATAAACTAATACCACAGAACAGTCCTGGAATCATGACTATAAACTGATACCACAGAACAGTCCTGGAATCATGACTATAAATTGATACCATAGAACAGTCCTGGGTTATGACTTCAAACTAACACCATGGAGTCCGCTAAGACTATAAACTAGCTCGCCTCTTCATGGTCTGCTAAGACTTAAAACTAGCAACGTAACGTCTGCCACAACGCTAAACGGGCAATGTCCAATGGGTTACGACACAAAACTAACCCACGATAGTCCACTAAGACTATAAACTGGCACATTCATCTGCGACTCCCCATCTCATAGCCACCTTCATTTGTCAGAATCATTACATCCTTCATCAGCATCGTCGACATTCACGTTCAATACTCAGGGTCGCCCCAGTACTTTTGTCCGCCTGATCTAAGCTCATTAATTCACTCATGGTTTTCTTGTCTCTTTGGAGTTTTGTTTGCAGGATAACGCTCAGGAGTTCTCGTACAAGGTTGCGTTTCATCATAAGTAGCAAGATGAGGCAATGTTCATTTGTTCACCTGGCAAGACTAAATCGAACCGTTAACCCGCACATTCCCGTTCCCCGAAAACCCACTATCTGTCTACCAGACCATTGCACATTGCGAAACGTTACAGCAGTCGCAACACACAAAACACAAGATTCGTGCATGAGCACAAGGGCAAAAACAAAAAAAAAAAAAAACATTCTATCGCATGGCTTTGGCTCTTCGGTAACAGTTTCCCCAAAGAAGGGAGCCGTTCCTCCAAAGAATGCAAAACATCACCCCGTGGCTTTGGTCGTGACAACTGGTTCTCCTGAAAAACCACCAAGAGCACCGTTCCACCAAAGGATGCACATCACACGCTTGGGTTCCGAGTCCGTCGAAAGACGGCTATCGACAAGGACCGACATACTACACACCTGAGTACCCTACTCTCCCAGCATGGTCCCTCGGGCAGCGACTGATCCCCACGATCCCTTCCCTCCTGCTAGTTACCAATCTCACCCTTTCAATCCCATTTACCACTGAACACGGTACGATGAGGTCTGGCCAGGTGGCGAGGGACAAGGCTTTTATCGAGTTTCTTGCGGTGTTTTGCGATTCTTTGTCGACGCTTCTCAGGTCGATTCCTCCAAGCATCAACAAAGAGGGGCCAATGAAACACCACAAAAATCATTAAGCATCTACGCCCAGCATCTACGCCCAATGTCTACGCCCAGCGTCTACGCCCAGCTCTTCACCGTACACGCCCAGGTACGGCAGAGGCACACGCTCGACGACAGGATCTCCAATGGCAACATGAAGATTACACCGAAGAGCAAGGATTGAAGCAAGTGGACATCCTTCGGCGTATACGCCGGCGCATACGCCCAACATCCACCAGCGTATACGCCAGCATCTATCCGTCTACGCCCAGCATATATGCTCGACGTATACACCCAGCGTATACGCCGGCCTGTTGTATAATGTATACGCCCAGCATATATCATGTTTCTAAATTGTAACGCCCGGTCTACATGCCACGTGTCTCCCCGTCCGCTTTTCCCAGTAACCCTACCCCTATAAATAGCCCAGTTTTCCACATTTACCAGGCCCTGCAGAAATTTACCAGAGCCGACCCAAAGCAATTACGCTACTGAAACCCTCTACTCTTACGCTTACACTGGAAGCCCTGCATGCTGCACGCTGCACACTGAGCACATTCCGCGCTTCGCCTATCGTATCAACCAGTTGCATCCCTCTGTCCACCGGGGCTTTACGTCCGCCTTGTGTCCCTACACAACTGCGTTAGACCGGTGCACAACATTTTAACTCTATAATCTATTGTTTACGCTTGTTGCAAGTCCTTTTACAGTTTTATGTTAATTTGGCCCGTGCCTCGTTTACGGCCGTTTGTGTTCGCGCTCCGCGCTCTGTTTGCGTTCGTGGATGCCCGCTGTTTACGCTTGGTTCAAATTTTACAGTTTTACGTCAATTTGGCCCACGCTCCGCTTACGCCCGCTTGCATTTATGCTCCGGCAGCATCCGTGTACGCCCACTGTTTACGCTGTTTGCATTTGTTTACGCTCTTTGTATTCGGTTACGCTGTTCACGCCTTATACGCTTATGCCGAGTCTAGTTCTGTTTACGCTGTTCACACCCAACGTTGTTTACGCCCCTCTACGCTTACGCCGTCTGCTCCTGTTTCGCCCTTTACGCCCTGGTCCACATATAACCCAGCGTATAACACCTCGGTGGTGCTCGGGGAAGTCCTTGTTTGATCCACGTGCGAACCATTCAAGGCACTCTGCCTTCGTCCACTCCAGCTCGCCCTCAAGCGGAGGCAGGGTCAACTATGCTTGCCCGCTGATCTTTCGGTGCCCACAACGTTCCAGCCTTGCACCGATGATTTCGGTCGGCACAGTGACTGCATGGAGCTTGCTTGAGGAAATGTTGCCGAGGTCTGTAGAGGGTGTTATGGTTTTCATACAAGACATTGACAAGGGGCCTCTTGTTAACAAGTATGGTACTACCTGCGGGCCCCGGTCTACACGCCCATTAACATGCGTGTGGGCACTATTGCCGCGAGGGTTAGACTATCTCAACAATACTCTGTTCATAGTTGCCCATGCGTACAAAATATTCCAGAATCCTCCCGGCACAGTGTACCGAGTGGACAGGTAGGCCTATTTAAGTTTATTGTTTCCTTTCGCCATTTGGTGTTTGTTTTTTATTTTGACATATATTTGTTTATAGACCGAAGACCAACCCAGACGGGACATTGATTGAGGATGAGGGACTAGCTCTTGCTCGCATGGCCCTAGAGGCATTCATGATGGGCCCCACCCTTCGTGGGGTTGTACTGGGTCAGATGAAGGGAGCGATCGTCCATTTTCATAAGCAGTTCTCCAAAGCATTTGCAATGTGCAAAGCTCGTGGGTGGCTTCATGAAGACTGGACTAACAACGGGCCAGTCTTCCCTCATGACCTTCGCAGCACATCTAAATCCACCACTAGCAGTAAATGATAACATTTCCTAGATATGTTAGTGGGTTTGTCCAACTGTTTTGGATTACGTTGATACAACCCTTTTAAATTGCTTTTACAGTTGATGTACCTTCTGGTGAGGATCCGGTGACAACTGAACGAACTGAGACTACCTTGTCGATGAAGTTTGGAGGGGTAACTAAGGCTCAGAAGTGGTTGCGTAATCATGCTCCTCCGTCCATCACTCGTTGCCTAGATAATGCTAGCCTCATGGAGCTTTTTATGACCCCGAGTCTTGACGTATCGATTGGGGAGATGATTAGGATTGTAGACTCTTTTAATGAGTCTGTCTCATACTACAGCACTCGGATTAAAGGTGTCAAGGTAGTTTTCCATCTGTCACCTGAGTTCTTTTCAAACTTATTTGGCGTACTGGTAGATGGCATAAATGTAGTATTAGATAGAGCTCATAAAGTGCTCCAGACGATTCGTGAGTTGGAAGATTGGCTAGGCGTGGCTAAGGGTGCCAAGGGATTCCCGATGCAGGGGAAGGCAAAATTTGTGGAAGTGAACAAATTATATCCCCTATTCAGAGCACAGGTATTCCCTAAAACTCTTTCCTAGGTGAAGTGTCTTGGGGTTGAGGCTGTTCGCATTATGCGAACTATCTTGGAAATGCGCATGCGATATAGCTGGGCACGATTTTTGTTGTCGGGCATGCATAAGGAGATAGTGCGGTTGCATTTGAATGTCGAGGCGCAATCCCATTTCACCTTCGCATTCTTTGCCGGTTATCTTCACTGTTTTGCCAAGTTCCTAGTAGTTCACACAGACAACAAGTTTGTTCTGTGGGATCGGGGTCAAATATCCCACTCATGGATCAATCACTTGTTTGGGACAGCTAAATCCCAAGATGCACCTGAAGGCATTGATGAATCCGTTTCTATTACTATAGGGGGATCATCTGACGCTTCAATCCACACACGTGATAGTTTGGGGTTGGAGCCAGACGAGGTACCCTACACTGCTAGAAGGGTAGAATGGGTCATCAAGGAGACCGTTGGCCAAGCCAAGTCAAAGCTAAAGAGGCCTGAACGCACGATTGAGGAAGTCTCCAGTGTGAACCAGCCACGCGTGAAGCGCATACGCTTCAAGATGCCTGGTAAGAGGACCTCGCCTACTTATTACTTTATCGTTTTCACTTTGTTTATAACTTTTACTTCAATCGCTTATGTGTCTTTGATGTTTTTGGCTTGATTTTAAAAACAGTGAGGAAACAGGCTTTAGAGACTATCACCGAAGAGGAGGGGAGCAACACAGAGAAGAATAATGAGGAACATATGGAGAAGAGCCAAGGTGGAGGAACGAAGGAATTAAAGGAGAAAACCATGAAAACGGAGCCCCTAGATGACTAGGCCAGTGTCGATCAAGTGTTTCGCAGGTTTCTTCAGGGAGACCTAGATTTAGGTGCTCCCCTAGAAGGTGACGAAGGGCATGGTATGTTTTTCCTTTTATCTTGTTTCAATTTTTCCTTTCAGTTGTCATTTTTGTGGTTTTTTTTATTTTTGTGTTTTTATCTTGTCTAGATGAAGGCAGCGAGACCAGGACGGTGCGTTTGGATGTATCAATGAAGACGGCTCCCCTAGAGAGGACCACTAAGGTTAGTTCATCCCGTACCCGTGAGCCATTTACTTGGTCTGAAATGCCAAGCAAAATGGATTTTGTGGCTAGACTCGTGGAAGAAGTCATTGAACGGATCCAGGAGGCCCACCTTGATATAGGTATAAATTATTCAAAGGTTTGGAATTTCACGTCTTGTTTATATTGCCCTAACATTTTTATGTTTCACGTGGGTAGGTGCTAAATTGAGATGGGATCCCTCTGAAAGCATTAGCATAGAAAGTTTAACCACACTTTCCCCAGAAGTGGAATAGGTACCAAGGCCTATTTACAATGAAGTTGTAGAAGGCTTTGTGCACAATGCTAAGTCGTTATGGACCTGTAGGCATTCCATTGAGCAGTTGTGGCTACAGATTCAGGAAAAAGAAAGGGAAGTCTCTGAGTTGTCAGTGGAACGCGATGATCTGAAGGCTTGGTATGAGTTCGTTGCTGCCAGACTAAGCGGCGATCACTCCTGGCGAATGTCCAAGGTTACATACACAAGATATTGGAATCTGCTGAATTGTCATGCATCTCTGACTCGGAGAATGGCAGAGCGCAAAGCCCAAATTGATCTCCTGAACCTTAAATGTCAAGATTGGAAAGCCTTTGCTTCCAAGGTTTGTAAGTGGGGTCAGGATGAGAAAAATCACAAACATTACTACAAGAAGTTGTTAAAAGATGTGTCTATTGAGAAATGACAACTAGAGATGTTTGTGGAGGGTTTGGGTTTACGTTATGCTTTTGATACTTTTGCTCAAAATAAAACTATGGAAATGGAGTTTCCTACAAGGGTGATCACAACTGCTTCTGGGGAAGTGTTAGTGGGCAAGTTCCCTCTAAAACATCCTACCTGGTCAGCAGTTGACAAAGGAAAGACATTGGCAGATGTCGACTTAGGCCTTGATGGGACAGATTGGACCAACGTTTCAGAAGAAGAAATCCTTCGTCGGCTGGAATTTGGCTTAGGGCGATCTCCTATGATAAGCATTTTGTCCTTATGAAATTAATTTACTGAATAGTATTTAAAGCTTTGACATTCACTTATTCTTATGTTGGTTGTTCTTTTTGGTATTTTCAGGATGAAGGTGGTAATAATGCTCAAGAAGCTAGCCCCAGTGGAGCAGGGGCCCCTGATGTTGGTGGATCTAAAGGAGACGATCCTCCCGCCTCGGATGCTTAGGCCTTTTTTTAATTTTTTTGAGTTTTTGTTTTTTTTGACTCAAATTGATACAGAAATTGTAACTTGAAAATTTTGAGATGGATGGAAACAGTTGACACTTGTAATTGCACAACCTTGCATGTAAGAAAATTTTTTTGTTGATTTTGAATTTAATTGTAAACTCGACATGGACATGAAAAATGTTTTGGCTTGTTTTTGCTTAGTTTTAAATGTAATGTAGAGATGTAATCATAACTACTGAACAAAGAAGGAAAATGAAGTATGCACGCACGAGCTAGTTTAAGGCCTTTTTGGGCCCCAGTCGTGAATGAGGGATATTTCGAATGACACGGGCGGATTTTTTTTCTCTGTTGACCGATCATCACTGATCATGGCTAGTTTTACATCTTTGTGGACATGATAGTTTAGCATCATCTCGGACAGGGAGTGTATTTAAAAAAAAAATTAATTTTTTGTTTTTCTTGTTTTTCGATTTATCATAGTTTATTGTCATTTCGGACGAATTGTATTTTAACGTCGTTTCATACATGTTATAGTTTAATGTCGTTTCGGACTGGGAGTTGAAACACCATGAAAATTGCGAGTCAGCCTCAAGCAAAGATTCGCAATTCAGGCAAGGGCGCATGTCAGAATTCCAAAAGGGAGAATAAGACAAAGTAACACCAAGAGGCCCGTAGCATCAAGTCTTCAACTTCCTGTGCAGATTCCTAATCTTACTATGTTTTCTCTGTTTACGCTATATCACGCGACGTAGCGTAATGGCGCTTAGCGTGATTTTGTTTAAACATAGTCTAGCATCAGAAGGCTAGTTATTTCGACATGGGAAGAGGCTTGAGCAGCGTAATATGCGACTTCTCGTATATTTTGCTAAGTCTTTTGTTCAAGGCTAGGTTTACGCTCTGTTACGCACGGTAGCGTAATGAGCTCTAAAATAGTCAAAGGCAAAGTCTAAGAAAGTGCAACAGATCAACCCTTTTCTCTTGGCGTGCGGATTGCTCATAATACGCTCATCACGCAACGTAGCGTATCACAGCGTATTGTATCGCCAAGCTAGACATCGTTTATGCTTCATTACGCGTGGCTGCGTAAGCGAGTGTAAAACAACTTGAATCCATTGTTTCCATGTTATGTTACGCTCGTGCACGCAACGCAGCACGAATGAGAGTAATATAACCCAAAGAAAGTTGAAACATGCTCGATGTGCATCTGTTCTTTACACGCACAATACGCAAATAAGCGTATTGTGCGTAGTCAAAAAGTTTGACACAAAAATGGTCAGGCCAACAGTACCCGAAACATTCGGGACACACATCATCAGGGTTGCGCCTTTTCCACAGGACGTCGCAGCCTATAAATACCCCAGTTGACAAAGATACAAGGGCTAGCAAATCAAAGAGGCAAGGACATTTTTCTGAGCACAGGAGCACTTATCACTTTGAGCAGAGACAGAGAGAGCAGCACTCTGGCAATTGTTGACAGCGTCACCTTCCGGCAGAAACAAAGCACAGTTCGCTTTGGGCATCGGTAACAAGAGTAATCGTTCTTTTGGGGAAGACACAACTTTCTCCATTAGCGATCATTGGCGATCCTAAACAGAAATTACCTAAGACGAAAGAAGTGGATCAAAGATCGTGAGATCATCTTGCATGGTTTGTAGACTCTATTGGTCAGAAACAGTTGATCGATAGACGTCAGAGCTTGAACTTCCTTACATCCCAGCTTTGGCCCACGAGGCAGATCGAACTTCTGTTTGGACAGTTTTCTTGTTGTTTTGTGCTTTCTTTACATCAAGTAATCGGGGTCTCCCCAGTGTAACGTGATATACAAAATATACATTTTTCAAGTCAAAGCGTAGATCGTGAAACTATGTGTTTCTCTTGTGTTAGCCTCCTCTTATGGTGTTTAACGTTATCATCGTTACAATTCATCTACGTCATTTTTCCCTCATTTTGCGATTCCTCGAATCAGATCGTTCCATGAGATATTCATAATCTCCATCGTTTTACTGATTAGTAAGTCCCTGTCTAATTGACAAGACCATTCAGGGTGCTGCGGATTCATTTTTCCAGTGTAGCCCTCGCACGGATTTGTGGTTAAAACTGTGTACGCGAGATTTTGTTTGGTATTTTCCAGCTGCCGACATTTTCCATCGTTACAGTTTTCTAGCGCTAGAAGGAGGGCCTAGGCTATGATCTGAATATTTTGGGTAGCCCTGTTAGTGATCCATACCCTAAAACATAGACGTAATACCTCTAGGGAAGTTTATGGCAAATCGTGTGGTGTAGATCGGTCGCAAGGACGATTTCTTTGGGATCCTACAGGGTAGAAAGCCTATTCGTGCTTTTGTTGCTAGCCATTTCTTAGATCCGATTACCAGTTATCATTAATCTCAGTGCTCAATAGATTCCTTGTACATGACCAAAACCACCATGGTCCCTGCCGATTTGGGTGCCACATCTGTGAACCCTATCACGGTCACCAGAACAGCTCCTGGCGCAACAGGATCTCAAGGGCCATTACACCGATTATTGAGAATTCAGGGAAAAGAGCCCATCTTCACGCTCATAACCCTTGAAGAATACAACTTTATATGTGTTAAGATCCAGGTGAAGCTGGCTCTTAGCCAAGCAGAGGTCGAAGGGAACGAAACTTTGAGGTGATCCACCGAGGGGGCCATGATTTCAAACCAACAGCTTGCGACATTATTCCCTTGATTGAACATCAACATGAACTTATCACACAGTTGGCCATGGCCAAGAGCTAGGCTGCATAGGCTATGGTGGAACCCCAGAATGGGGAGGAGGAAGAGGACGAATTGGCAGCCCAGTCAGAACATTCGTTCCATACTCTGAGCCCCCACACATACGTAAATCCCATGTTTCCTTTCAACAGAGAGGCCGCTCCTCTTGACTCAGCCATAACCACACAGATGCATGTCCCCATCATTCCACAAGCCACTGTGCAGCCATCTGGGCTATAAGTGCAAGTGCCCCACAATAATATGGGGGTAGTCGCATCATCACGAGTACTCAGCATTCCAGTGGTGGTTCTAGCAACCACCGCATCCCATTTCATCCCTCAGATACAACCTCACACCATATCAACAACTCGCCCAGCGCAGACTTTACCGCTCCCGCACCCTCCAACTCAACAGATCACCATAGCTGTTCAGCCACAAACATACATCTAACAACCTGCCACAAGTCAGTGGGCCAACCCTGCAGCGCAACATAACCAGTCTGCACTGTATGGTGTGCAACCCTCCGTTGCACCCGCAACGCAAGTTCCACAAGTGGTCCCATGGTATATCTATCCTTATCTTACATAGAGGGCGACGGCTAACCCCTCTTCGCAAACCAGTGGGTGGTGGTCTTCATAGGTCCCTCTACCTACAGGGATCCCCGCTCCACAAGCAGCCAGCCAACCTCTCCTGTCGTTTCCATTCCCTAGCGCTGCCCTCCCAGTCCAACCTCCTATGCCTTCTGCACAGACACCTCCATCAACAGGTCTGGACCAGGCCTTCCAGCTTATACAAACTCTCACCGAGGAGGTTTGATGCCTTAAAGCCACTGGTTCTGATACCATTCAGATCATGGACTTTTACCAGGATGATCCGATTAGTCCAGCAGTCCCTATCCTGTCGTTGCCACCAGGGATGTCCCTACCTCATTTTACCAAGTACAATGGGGAGGGAGATCCCAACGCTCACTTGGTCACGTTTAGGTCTGAGTCCTTGTTGTTGCAATAGTGGCCACACACCATCATCCAAGTCTTTGCAATGTCTCTAATATGGAAAGCTTTGGATTGGTACCGAGCCCTCCCACGCTCTTCCATCTCAACCTTGGAAGAGCTGCTGACCCAATTTGTGACCCACTTCAAATACAACTTGAAACTGGAAGTCACATTGGATCAACTCATGGGGGTGAAACAAGACCTGCTCGAGCCGATCACGGACTCACATCTACCGGCTATATTCAAAGGAGTAGTCAATGACTTTATTAAGTCAAAGTTGTATTATCTTTCCCCCAACTCTCTACACCAGGCCTTCGCTCAAACTAGAAGCATCCAAGATGCTGCGGAGGCCAGCAAGGACCCAGTGTATGTCACCTACAGGAATGCACACAACAAGAGCAAAGACAAAGGTAAAGCAGCGACAATGACAGTAGCTGCGATGACTGAGGGTACAAAGACTAAGAACAAGAAGGCACCCACGGTGCCTCCTGAAACCACAGCTAGTGCCAGTACCAGCCAAGACACAACTGCCCCTGAAGGGCCCCCCCAGCCAAAGCCAAACTTTGAGCGTAAGGATCATTCAAAATACACGGCCTTGCCTGTAAAACATTCCAAACTGTTGAAACAACTGTTAGGGGTAGGGCACATTCAACCTAAGAAGGTGTCCAAGGAAGCTTTGAAGTATCACAGACGTCATTGTGAACTATTGAAGAACCCTTCTTTAGCCTTACCTAACGAACCACCAGTTCCGAGATCTTTCAGGCTAGACCGTTTCTGTGACTACCACCAGATGTGTGGTCACGATACGGATTACTGCTGGGCGTTGAAAGATGACATTCAACATATGCTAGATGATGGTTTACTCAAGTTAGACAGCAGCAACCCAACGCGTCCAGAAAACCAAACATTGCACGTATATAAGGACCCGTTGAACGCAAACAATGATCCTTATACAATCACTATGGTGAGTATGGATAGTGAGAGGAGGGAACTGCCAAAATAGCTTTTTGTTTTACGTGTGCCTGCCAGCTCACAAAGGGGGCCAACCATTTCATCGGTAGCCAGTGGGGTCTCGAGGCTGCCCTTCATTATACGGGCACCTTCTCGGATACACCCTCAGTCACGCAGCGATAGTCAAGCCGCAGCCTTGTCCATGCCCATGCCTAGGGTGCCCTTCATTATCAGGGCATCAAAACCACAGGCTACTCCTCTCACACAGGGGCATACCTCCAACCAAAAGCATCAACCATCACCTCCCAAACGAAAGGGAGAGGACACATCAGTTAACGCAACGAAAGACCATTTCACGCTCGGCTTCCCTAAGCCTAGGCCCCTGGCTCCTATGTCTTTGCTTGTACCTCAGGGATAGGATAAAGGTGCAGAAACGCAACTGCCTTCTCTTGGCAAGAAAAAGAACAACCCCCCAACTGACCCCGCTCTACCTTGGGAGATCTATCTCTTGGGCCGAATGGAAGAGGACAAGGGGGATAAACAACCTAGCCGAGAGAAAGACCTCCTCGACGCATTTACACAAGTTAAACAGGCTCTCAAACAAAAAAACACAACCCTGAGCCTTTATGACCTACTTATGACATCTCGAGAACACCGTGAGGCTATGGTTCATATGCTGACATCCATATCAGTGGATGAAAGCTTGCCAGCAGAAGAGGAAGCGATACATGCTGTCATGTTTCCTTCCGAAGCTGAGCAACCTACACCTACTTCGTTGACCTTTCACGATGAGTCTATCAAAGATGATCTTGAGAAGGGTTAGGTCACAATTGAACCTATGTTCATCACCATTCAGGTCGGTCAATACTAGATTCAGAGAGTGCACGTAGACGATGGCGCAGCTACCAACGTCATTCCCTATTCCATCGTGGATAGGTTGGGTCTGGTCAACCAGATCATGCCCACGACGATGGCTTGCGTAAAATCGTTCAACAGGGCATGGGTTCAAGTCAAGGGGATGATGCTTATCGAGTTTGTGGCAGGGAATCAATTCCCAACAGAGGCCACATTCTTAGTCATCGAGGAGATGCCGGGGTTCAACTTGATCTTAGGGAGATCATGGTTAGCCCAGCTGAGGGCAGTTTCATCACCAATACACCAAGAAATACACCTGCCTTATGCTGGAGGGGAGGTCGTGATACGCGGAGATGAAATCATCCCTAGGATCGTCAACAACATTGAAGAAGAGCAGGGTTCAGAGATAGAAATGACTGATGATCAGACCCATCTCCAAATCCCTCAACAAACCAACAGCAATGATGACGATCTAGCTTGGGCTGACTTGCCATTTCCGGATGGCAGCGTAGAGGAGTCAAACCATAAGTCCCCTCACCCTTACGCAATGCTCAATGTAAAGGCCATCAAGAGACAATTGCGTATTAATGGTTGAATGATAGTCTTTGTGTACGTTATCATGTCTTAGCAAGTTATCATGGTTCATACTTAGCAGTTTTATTTCATGCATTTTTACATTACATTCGTTTTTGATTTTTACGCTTGTCATTTTTTTTCACACTGTTATATTTCTCGTACGCACGATATTCACGTTTTTTGATCACTTTAGCATAATTACGCAAAATTGTGTACCAGTATCTTTTATGCTTGCGGTATTACGTATATGGCCCGCAATGGCCTTAAACTAGTTACAAAGAATTGTGTACTATCATCATTTACGCTTTCTCTATGTAACACAGATGGCCCACAATGGCCTTAAACTAGTTATGGTCCATAACAGCCTTAAACTAGTTACGCAGAATTGTGTACTATCATCATTTACGCTTTCTCTATGTAACGCAGATGGCCCGCAACGGCCTTAAACTAGTTACGCAGAATTGTGTATTATCATCATTTACGCTTTCTCTACGTAACATAGATGGCCCGCAACAGCCTTAAACTAGTTATGGCCCGCAACGGCCTTAAACTAGTTATGGCCCGCAACGGCTTTAAACTAGTTATGGCCCGCAACGACCTTAAACTAGTTACGCAGAATTGTGTTCTATCATCATTTACGCTTTCTCTACATAACGCAGATGGCCCGCAACGACCTTAAACTAGTTATGGCCCGCAACGACCTTAAACTAGTTACACAGAATTGTGTACTATCATCATTTACGCTTTCTCTACGTAACGCAGATGGCCCGCAATGGCCTTAAACTAGCCATGGCCCGCAACAGCCTTAAACTAGTTGGCCCACAACAGCCTTAAACTAGTTACATAGAATTTTATACCATTATCATTTACGCATATTACGCTTAGGCCCGCAACGGCCTTAAACTAGTCGATAGTTTACGCAGAATCATATGATGGCTCGCGATGGCCTTAAACTAGCCATTACATTCTACCATCATAACTTAGGAGAAATCCTTAATAATTACATTCACGCTGTGCAGATAAAAGCATAAAATCCAAAAAAGATAAAATAATTAACATTTAAAACATCCACCAGGTCTTATAACGCGTCTTTTCAATCATTCATAAAACAATACTTGACTTCACCATCAAGAAAACTATGCGTAAACCACAATTACGCATTTCCTCTACTGCCACTATCACCAGTATCTCTTAAGTTCGGATCCAGCCCTAATGGATCGTCCTCCAGTGGTCTGTCGTTTCTAGGAATTATTCTTTCACGAAGAATTTTCTCTTCATGAGGTCCTTGTTCTGGCACCGGCTCCACGGGAGGATGCTCTTCATTGCTGCGTTCTTCCTCTTCCTCTACTTCTTCCTCTACTTCTGCTGCTTCCTCTGCTGACTCCTCAGCTGGCTCGTCTTCTCTATCCTCTTCTGGTATCTAGATACAAAATAAGAAAACATATTAGCAAGGCAAGCCTTGACAAAACAATTATAGAATCTAGATTCAGTCATGCAGAAGCTTACTCACGATGGCCCTGCTTCTGCAGCAAAGGGAAGCTTCTCTAGGCCAGCCCACAGGCCCTTCATAATCTCTTCCTCCATTAGATCTCGCCACACATCCTCTCCCAAGGTAGCTCCAGCCTTTACTTTCCCTTTCTCCATGCTAGTCCAGCGAGGTGGATTAGGGAAGAATGTAGGGACTGTCCTCTGGCCCCCAGGGAGAGTCATCTCCCTTTCCAGAGACGCACTTACAGTCACCTGCCCTTCAAACTTCTTGAAGGCTTTGGATGCTCCAATGACATCCAGGAAGACTTCCAGGGATTGGGCTTTGACAGCAGAATCGTGATAAAGTTTCCAATAAGCAATGCTTTCTCACTTATACAGATGTTTGTGGTCTTTCTCCTTCTGCCCCCACTCTTGCACACATGCACAATAATCCCTCCAATCCTGGCTTTTCTGAGCTAGGAGTTCTATTTGCATCCACTACTCTACCAATGCCTGGCTAGTCTGTATGCTATTTTTGATGGCGGTCCAATACCGAGAGTAGTTGACAACAGTGGTACGCCAGTCTTCATCCCCTGTCACCCGTGCCTGTAGGAAGTCGCACCATGATCTTAGGTCTCTGACCTCTTTGGTCAGAGACTCAACCCTCTGCTCTAACCTCTGTAGCCTTTTCCAAAGACCTTCATTGATGCCTTTGCTCTCCCATAAGGAGCGTGTCGAGCGTAACGCACATTTACGTATTTCCTCATAAATGTGGCGTGGCACGGCTGCTCCATCAGATGGAGGCTCCACTGTGTCCAAATCAATGGGCTCCGTGGGATCCCATCGAAGGTGAGCTCCTAATAGAAACAATCATCAATGTTGGTGATACATTACCACTATGTAATATCACAAACTTACTACAACCATAACGTACCAGCTCCAGGTTCGACGCGGTCTAAGCACTCGATCATGTCACTGACAACGCCTTCCATGAAGGAAAATTTGTCAGGGAAGTCTCTCCATGCTTTGCTCACAGTGACAGACGTGGATACATCCTCTTCTCCTATAGCGTAATCCAGTTAGAAACTTCATCTATTTAAAGAATCCTACAAACGTAATAACACACTCATTACCTCTACCGGTGACAGTGGCGACTTTGCCAACATCTTCCGCCTCCTTTACCTCTTCATGTACTTGAGTCTGTGCGTCGCTGGTTCCAGTAGCTTGGGCCTCCCCATGCGCATGAGTCTGTGCGATGCTTGTCTCGACAGTTGGGGCCTCTTTTTCCAAAATTGAGGCCCCTTCCCGATGACTTAGTACTACTGCCCCCGTCTCAGGGGTCAGCTCCTCCGTAATTTTCACTAGCCATATCACAACACCTTAGTATATCATTCCAAACATTCCAAACAAATATTGCGTAATACAGTTCCTTCATGCTTACCAGGCAAAGGCTTACTCCGCTGAACTTTGCTTGCCATAGTTCGGCCTGCGCCGCTCCCAGGCTCCGTAGAGGCCTCGGTTATATGAAGCCTTTTGCTCCGAGCTACAGGTTCCACAATTTCCTCCCCCCCCCGTTTCCCCCATGAGGCATCGCCAGTGTAAGTAGGCATTATCCCGCCTATATTGTTGGGGCCTCGCAGCTGAGACACCGTCAACCCCTTGGTCGTTATAGACAATGACTCCCCAATCCCTTCTGGCGGATCCTGCTCACGGGTAGTACTGAGGATATGGGTAATCCAGGGTTTGGATAGCTGGTCTCGGTCTTGCTGCACCCAGACCCCATTCCTTTGGACAACTAGAAACTCCAAAAAATGCCGAAGGCAAGCTATGAAGAAGGCGTAATGCACATTGATACGAGACTCAAGCTTCTTGCGAAGCTTGATCATCTCATTACATAGTCCCTTGGTGAAATAGCTTGCCCAATTGAACTGGGTCCTGTACCGCCTGAAATCGTTGGTCTCTGGCTGGAAAGAAAATAGAGACCGTGGGATCACAGGACGAGAACAGAAGACCTTGCCTTCGCCTGAGGGCGAGCTAGAATACACGAAGGCAGAGTACCTTGGGTGGTCCTCACGCGGATCAAACAAGGATTTCCCTGCGCATATGCAAAGTGCTATACGTTGGGTTATGCGTAAACAATGTAGCGAGCATAAACAAAGCGTAAATGGCGTAAAACAGATGTAAACAAAGCGTGAGCGTAAATGGGCGTAAACAGAATGCGTATACGAATGAATGCAAATTGTGAACGATTATCAAAAAAAAATGTAACAATGGCATTACAGAATGAAAGTAAAATGCACCGGTCAAACGCAGTTGTGAGTGGAAAATAAGGTGAATGAAAGCCCCGGTGGATGCAAGGACGACGACGACTAGATCACACCGTAAGCCTAGCGTAGAGACTGTGTGCTCAACGTATAGGGTTGTCCAGCATAAGAGGTTTTTGTGCTCTGGTTCTCAGCGTAATTGGTCTTTAGTATGATTTCGGATTTTTGCCAGCCGACCTGGGTAAAGTGGAAAATCATGGTTTTTATATAGGTTGTTACGCTAGACTCTAGTTGGGCGACATGTGATGCGTTGACCGGGTGCACAAGAATGAAATTTACAGGTGTACAGTATGTTACATCTGCTGGGCGTATACGCTGGGTGTATATGCTGTATCTGGTGGGCGTAAATGCTCTGGGTGTATACGTAGGGCATATATGCTGGGAGTGTAGGGTGTATACACTGGGTGTATACACCTGATGTGCTGAGCGTATACGCTAGGCATATACGCTGTGGATGCTGAGCGTACAAGATGCCAGCGTAAGTGTACAGGATGCTAGCGTAAGCCAAAAATGTACCTAGTGTATACACATGAAAATGCTTCATTTTAACATAAAAAATTGATTTTTGGGTGTCCAAGAGCTATTGGAGACCTTGGGGAAGGTCTTGGGGGTCTGGACGCTTGATTCTGGCACATTTTGACTCATTTCTGTGGCCCGAAAGTCTGTCTACGCTGGCTGCACCCCGGCGTATACGTTGGGCGTACAGGAATGGAAGACCATCATTTGGAGCCCAAAATTCGATTTTTAAGTGCCTGAGACCTGCTAGGAACCTTGGGGAAGGTTCTGTGGGGTCTGGGCGCTCGATTCTGGCATGTTTTAACTCATTTCTGGGGCCCGAAAATCTGTCTACGCTGGTTGCACCCCAGCGTATACGCTGGGCGTACAGGAATGGAAGACCATAATTTGGAGCCCAAAATTCGATTTTTAAGTGCCTGAGACCTATTGGGAACCTTGGGGAAGGATCTGGGGGGTCCAGACGCTCGATTCTGGCACATTTTGACTCATTTCTGGAGCCCGAAAGTTTGTCTACGTTGGTTGCACCCCAGCGTATATGCTGGGCGTACAGGAATGGAAGACCATAATTTGGAGCCCAAAATTCAATTTTTAAGTGCCTGAGACCTGATAGGAACCTTGGGGAAGGTTCTGGGGGGTCCGGACACTCGATTCCGGCACATTTTGATGAGTTTTTGAGCCCCGAAAGTTGTTGTACGCTGGGCCTTACGCTGGGGATGTGTAGGCCAGCATACAGGATGCATACTTAGTGAAAACCAAGTATTTTGAGCTCAAGATTTGCCAAGTTTGATGCCAGATGTCATCGTAGTATTTTGTGGGTCCCAAGAAACTTTTACTTGCTTGCTTTGACTTCGTTTGATGCTATTTTTGAGGCTTTCAAGCTTGGTCATGCTGAGGACCAACATGACTTAGCTTAATTTCTGTCTACATGTGTTAGCCAAAATTTTTTTATGGTGTTTCATTGGCCCCTCTTTGTTGATGTCTGGAGGAATTGACCCAAACGGCATCGACAAAGAAGTACAAAACACCACAAGCAAACTTGGTAGAAACATTGTCCTTTGGTATTTGGCCAGATGTCATCGCACTGTGTTCAAAAGTACCTCTGATGAGACGCGATTTACACTAGGCCGCGATATCGCGTACGCGATATCGCGTCCCGCCACCATTTCTATAAATAAGAGGTGGCACTCCCCTTATTTCCAAATCCTGGCTAGTGTAGCGAAGCTCTGGCAAATTGATCACTCCAGAGTTAGAATTTTTCCACATGTGCCCGCAGTAGGAGTCCTAGAGTGAACGGCTCTTTATTCGAGCAGCTTGTAACCTGAACCCAAGTTGTGTACGGCAATAAAGACGAACTTGTTTGGATAAACCTTGTAGCACGTGGTTTCATTTATTGCTTTATTTCCTGCTTTCCTAGTGCGTTCAAGTACGACTTGATTACGAGCGTCTACGGACGTGTACGGCTAGTCAAGGAATCGGCTGCTTGACGCAATGCATGAGTACGACTCAATTACGAGCATTGGATGCTTGGTAACCCAGTAGCGTATTCCAGGATTCTGCGCTTGGTAACTCCCGGGTCTGATGTGTACGGCTAGTTGAGGAATCGGCTGCTCATTGCTAGGCTAGATCGTGTGATAAGTACGACTTAGTTACGAGCACCCACGGGTGTGTACGGCTGGCTAAGGAATCGGCTGCTTATCACACGTAGGCTAAATAGGTGCCTCAGTACGACCACTTCGAGCACTTGCGTTACGTGTGGCGATCCCAGTAACGATTAGCGTTTGGTAAGCTGCAGTTGCATAGTTCAGGGTGTGTCCGGCAAGTGGGAACGGATGCTGACGCTAGTTAATTTAGACTTAGATCTTAGTTAGAGTTAGTTTAGTTTTCTCAACCCTTCCTCCTGGTAGCATAGAAGATAAGCCGAAAATACCAAAAAAATCACATACCTCAGACTTGCTTAACCATACACCGTGACACATACAAGCAAGCCTGGGAAGACAACGAACGATTAACCCCAAGTGTTTCTTGTGGCGTTAAGGCATTTAGTCTGCGGAGTTCGACCGGATCGCGCGTGTACGCTCGTATTCGTATGGTGGAGTGTAGGGGTACCTCGCCACTCATCATTGGCGCCGTTGCCGGGGACTAAGTGTTTTTTCGCCAATTTAACATAAGGGATATCACTCACATCGTTGTGAGCTTAAAACGAACCTTAGGGTTAATCAGTTAATCAAGAACAATAAATAACGGTGAAATTAGCACACCAATAGAAATGGCTTCTTCTCACGAAATCAACTCACCTAAGGACAATACAGGAGAAAGTCAGCATCATACGCATAACCGAGATCAACCATGTCCTCAACAATCTAAGGTCACATATACTCATCCCGATGAGTATGTGCCGGATTTTACCTTTGTTTTCCATCAAGATGAGCAACTGCGGTGGAGAGACATGCAAGGTAACATCGTGTTACCCCCAGATCGATCCGCTCCCAACATGCTTTCCCGTGCCTTGGTACAGATTGGCATGCATGAGCTGTTCGCAGAATACGTTTTGGATGACCATGATACAAGGGATTATCATCCCACAAATGCCCAACGTATTCGGGATGCAAGGCAGGAGAGCCAACATTCACTACTGAAGGGCAAGGTTCCCCACGTCATTAGTGAAATAGGAGAAGAGGAACCCCTCACGATGGGTTTCTTAGAAAATGATGTTCCTCCTCCTCACTCTAGTGAAGAGGTTAGGCATCAGGGCCTTAGATCAACGATACATATTCCAGGCTCTGATCCCCGTGAGCACCAGCTGTTCACGGCAGGAACAACTACTCACACTAATGACGGACTCGTTGATCGTCACAACGATCGGGGCCGAAGCAGCCGAAGAGAAGGCAAGAAACATCACCATGGTGATGGATCCCCTTCTTCTTCTCCTTCATCTCATCATTCACCCTCTCCTTCCACATCTGGGCGCAGCCACCATGAGCATAACGCGGAGAGTAAAGGTAAAAGAGATGAAATGCCTCGACAGGAAGGTCGAGAGGAGTTAGGACAAGGGCAAGGACGTAGGGAGAATAGGGAACCACCACGTAGACATCACAGACGTCATGAAAGAGATGATCATGACGAACCCCTATTCGCAACCCGAAGTATGCTTGATATTAGAGAGGCAGTTAGGATTCCCACAAGGCATTTAAAAGACAGTAGGATCAAGCGTTTGGATATAAATAATATCCCACGTTTTGAAGGGGGATACAACGCTGATCCTCAACATCATTTACAGGCATTCCACGATGCCTGTGCCTTGCAGAACATAGACAATGAGTGGCAGAAACTCAAGTTGTTCCCAAGGACACTCACTAAAGAAGCAGAAAGCTGGTACCGGTCCTTAGAACCGGAAACCATCAGGAGGTGGAGTACGATGCTCGAATTGTTCAACAACAAATATCAAACGTACTCCAGAGTGTCTAACTTGCGTAAGCAGATCCAAGGCTGGAAACAAGGAGCTCATGAATCCTTGGATGCTGCCATGGCCCGTTACTACACATTGCTACATCGTTGCCCGGGCCATGGGTACGCTAAGCGGGATCAACTTCGCCACCTCGTGGATGGGCTACGAAATGAAACGAGAAGAACTCTTGGGACTTACGCCCAAGGGAGACTCTCCCAACTAAGAGCCCATGAAGTTGAAGTATTGTTGGAACAAGTAGCGCAAGAAGAGGGTGAGCTACGGAAAAGAGAAAGTGCGGAGGAATACAACCGTGATCCCTCCCTTCGTAAGAAGGGAGTGAAATTCTGTGATGAGGAGGATGAGTCACCACTCGAAGAGTTGGTGAACAGGAAAACTGTGCCGATCCAAAAGTTAACAACGGAGGTATCGGCTAAGGTAGACCAAATGTGGGATTCCTTAGACTCACGAATAGAAACAGTCCTGAAAATAGTAGAAGAGTCTAAGGATGAGCAAAGTAGTGATAAAAGCAAGAACATGCGGAGAAACTTTAACCCTGCACATAACAAGGGTAAGGGAAAAATCTCTAACTCCGATGAGGCTGAAAATTCTGATTCAGACAATGACGGTGGATGTGAGGTCTGCTATTATGACCATCCTAAGGGATGTTGTCCAATCATCTCACATCTGCAGGAGTCTGGGGTGTATGCATTAAATCCAAGACTTAATCAACGGCAAACACCCAGAAGGTTACCTTATCCACAAGGTAACCCGAGGCAGTTCCACCAACCCTTGACGTATTATCCAAGTGGAACACCTCCGCAGCCCATCGAGCAACATCAGCAGTGGCAATACCCACAGTCATGGGGGATGCCACAGCCAACACATCGATACCCTTACCGGCAGCCTGATCCTTATGGTTATTATGTGCAGCAGCCAGTTTCTCCAGGTGACGCTATGAGTCACACTCCACGCCGTCACTACTACGCTCGGGAGTACTTCAGAAGGACTCCTTCTCCTCCGGGAGACATTCCACATTCTGTCCATCCTCTAACTCCACCCGCACCTTTTCCTCAAGTAGTTCCCATAACACCTCCTGCTCCAACAATGCAAGGGGAATTACCTACCCAACCGCAGCAACGTCACGCCGCGAGATCTGTAAATATTCAGAGTGTAAATATCCAACCGGACACTAGTTCTGGCGATAACTGTACAAAAAGGAGACCCTTTTTCAGAACTAGGAGCCCGGATAGGCTCTCGCAACAACAAGCGGACGGGTATATGTATAGGCCTCTAACTACTAACACTTCGGAGCACCCTTCAGTCCAAGGGAATGTAACGCATACGGTTATGCTAACACATACCGTAACTGACTGGATCAAGGTAGGCCACCTTCCCAGGAAACTAACTGACCCTGGGAGTCCCTTTATTCATTTGCAGATCGCTGGGAATGCGCCACATCGAGCTCTTCTTGACTCAGGTTCCGGAGTCAACTTAATTTCGCGAAAGATGTATCACGCCTGGAACCTGCCCCAACTTAAGAAGAGCAACATCCAACTAGAGCTGGCAGACCAGTCCATCACTATTCCCTTGGGTTTAGTGGAGGACGTTATCACCACTGTGTGTGGTTGGTCCTACCCAGCGGATTTCCTAGTGATCGATGTTAACAACAACGAAGGGGACTTCCCAATTATAATGGGAAGGGCATGGCTAAGCACAGTAGATGCATGCCTTAGGATCCGTGATCTTTCCTTGGAAATCTCCAAGATAAACATATGTGGAAAGATCGAGAAGAGGATAGTTCCATGCATCACATACAGTGATTCATCGGGTGATGACACGGAGGAAATGTCTCCATGTCACAGGTGTGCCCAGGAAACTCTGCAACAAAGATGCCTGTATGTAGCAACCACACAAGAAGTAGTAGACACCCCGTGGTTGACAGCTTCTCATAAGGGCAAACAAATATGCATGGAACGAACTGAGGCAACTCATGCCAACAACCGTGGCATAGACACATTGGAACGTGAGCGTCGCCAACTTCCACCCCTGAATCTAAGATCATCATTTGGGAGAAGTTGGGCACTGCTTAGAAATTCAAATAGGCGCTCACTACTTCGGATCTCTCCCTCACAACTCAGTCATGGGGGAGATGGCCACCTATGCTAATCATATGGGGCCCTCAGTTCTTTTTCAGTTTTTGTTTTACACATTTTTGTTTTACAACGTTTTTGTTTTTCACATTTTTGTTTTACAATTTCTTTAACTTTTCTAATTTTTGTTTTACAAATTTCTTTAACTTTTCTTGTTTTTGTTTTACAACATCGTTATATTTTTCTATCTTTTTGTGTGTGTGTGTGTGTGTGTGTGTTCCATCATGTAAATTCGTCACCCAATAAGTGTTCGGGCCGATGGGATGAACTGTTTTTCATTAATTGCTAATGTTTGGTTTTTACCTTTCAGTTTCATTGCTGATACTAAAGTATGTTCTTTTGATATGGCAGGCAATGAGACCACTTCATCCATCCATCCATCAAGTCTATGGTTTCCCTTGGCTCGGAAATGTACAGTTCCCTTCCAATAAAGAATTTTAACGAATCGGTGATTGGGCATTTCTCAAACTAAGGACGGACTCAAGGATTTGAAACGGGTGTGACTTCAAGGGAACTTGGTGCTCTTGTGTTGGTCATTCACTTGGGTGCTTGGATGTTTTCTTCTTGGGTTTTCTTACCGTTCCAATGTAACCCAATAATTGGAAGCTGAGACAATAAAAATAAAGAAGTCTTTGCATGGTGTGGTCCCCACGCATAAAAACACAAAACAAAAAAAAATGGAAAAAGAAAAAAAGTGAAAAAAAAGTGAAAAAGCTAAAAGTGAGGATTCAAAGCACACCCCTTAGACGGAATAAATGTGGGCTGCAAGCACTGGTTATGGAACCAAAGTGTTCCCTCTAACTAAGGCCCTTCTCGCTTCCCATTCTCTCTGTTGTTTCGTCAGAATGGTGGTGGCTTCTCGAAGTTGCATCCTTGTTACCCAAGTGGATGATTTAACCAATTGCATTGATGCAAAGTCACTGGAAGTGGTTGGTTTGAGCCCAAAGTTGGAATGAGATTCGCCAAGTCACATTAATCATGTAACAAACAAGAGGCTGTACACCACCTTATTCTTGGGATTCCATTCCACTTCTCTTCTTCCCATCCTTCTCTCCAGTGTTCACCTCATTGCCGGTTATATCGTTGTATATATTTTGGTTGATGCTTTGTTTTCTTTTTGGTAAATTCTTACGGTTAAGACTTTAACTCTTGTTTCCAAAGGACATTCCCCGAGCCTACGGACTCTTTGAATGTGGGATTGTCGGGGCATTAAGGGCATGAGCCTACTTTGGGGAGGACCCACTGACTTTCCTATTTGGAACACTAGTTAACTTCTTTTCCTTAATTTTTTGCAATTAATTA
>MNCI01033114.1:256267-283233 GCA_015680685.1 Gnetum montanum | reverse complement strand
TCTCGGCTACAAGTGTTGTTTGTTGTTGGTTCATTTTCTTCTATTGCCAGTTGGTTTTCTTACCCGTGTTATTGGCAAGGTTGACTCTTGAGGGAGAAGAGGTTGAGACATTGCCTACAGTTGGGCTTAGGGTAAGTGAGGGGCTATCGCGTGGTGGCACTTTTATGACAAATGGGAGTTTAGGAGGTGTTGTTGTTATTTGACTAGCCTATTGTGGCACTTTGATGATGAAAGGTTTCTTTACAGTTGTCGTTGGTGACTTGTGCCAGTTTAACGTCTTAGTAGACGTTTTTGGTGGTACTTTGACCACAAAGGGTGTCTTCAGAGCTCAGAATTGTATTGAATCTTGCCAGTTTAACATCTTAGTGGACATATGAGGTGGTGGTACTTTGACCACGAAAGGTGTCGTCGGTGCTCTAGGTGGCAGCTTGATGACGATGGGAGGCCCCTTACTCATGTAGGTGGAGGGGATTGTTGCTTTGCTAGGAGGCGCATGAATCACAAAAGGTTGCTGCATAGGTTTAGGCTTACGATCAATGCCAATGGAGTTTATGACATGGGAGGCATCTTCTATGCTCAGTTGATTCAGGGTGTTGATGTTCAGTTGGCCCCGTTCTATCTTTGCTTGTAGATCATCCTTTAATGCACGACAGGTGTCGGTATTGTGACCGGACATTTGGTGGTAGTGACAGAATTGGTCTAACTTGAAATGTCATGGAACTAGGGGCTCATTTGGTGTTGCTAAGGTGGGATTCCTTAGTATCTCGCAATACCTGTCGTGTCTTCAGTGGGCATTTTCCGCTACTTGTTTGTATTGGATTTTCCCAGTCCTAAGGAGTTGCTCTAGTAGTTCAGAAGGTCGTGCAGGTAGAGGTGTGTACTTAGAGCGATCCTTGTGCTGAAAGTTGGGCCTTGGGGTGGCCCCTGTTGTTGCAGGTGGGTTGGTACTAGTGTTTGTTGTTTTTGTGCTTGTGGCCACAATTTTCGTTGTTGCCTCTTGTTTGGCAACATGTTGGTTCTTGTAAGCCACATAGGCAGGGTCATTGCTGGTTTGCATAGCTTGTTCAATGTTCCTGATTTATGTGAATGCTTGCTTGGCTCAATGTTTGAGTGCTTAGGTAGTATAGTTTTGACTTAATGAAGTCATTCACAGCTCCCTTCAAAATCGTAAGCAAATACTTTTCAGGGATGGGCTCATGAAGTTCATTAAGGGCTGCACTCCATCGTTGGATGAACTTTTGCATAGGCTCAAGTGGTGCTTGTTTCACCTGTATTAGACTGTCCAGTGTGGCTTCAGGCTTGAGGTTGTACTTAAATCGGGTAACGAACTGATGTAACAGATCCTCCAGAGAGGATATGGAGTTACGAGGCAAGGCTCGGTACCAGTCTAAGGCTACGCTCGTTAAGGACATAGCAAACACACGCAAGATTGCGTGGGGCCAAGCTTGAAGCAATAGAGTTTCTGATTGAAATGTGACTAAGTGAGCATTTGGATCTTCCTTCCCATTGTACTTGGTTAACTGGGGCAGTGTGATTCCCTTGGGTAAAACTAATGGTGGTACTGAAGAGCTAATTGGATCATCGCGATAGAAATCTAGTACTTTAACTTGTTCAGTGTTGTCAGCTTTGAGTTGCTTTATCTCATCTGCTAATGCTTGCATCATCTATTTTGCTTCTGCCCACTCTTGAGCGGTAGGTAGATTAGTTGGTTGGGGAGGTTATTGGGTTGTCATTTGTTGCTGTGGAGCGATGTTTAGAGTTGCGGTTGTGGGGTGTGGCACGTTGAAGTGAGTGGGTTGTTGAACAAGGGGTATGGTTCCTTGCCTAGCCACAAACTGTGAAGTGACACCCTGGATGTGTGGGCCCAATGTAGTGATAGTGGCCCTATGCGTTTGCACATGTGGTATGTACTGGGTGGAGATGGGGGTGGGTAATCTCTGTTGGGATACCGGTGCTTGTGTGCTCGTTGATGCTTGGCGAGTGGTCGTCTATCCCATGCAAGGATGGAGTGATGGGTTCACATAGGCATGGGGATTGAGGGTGTGGTATGAATCCTCAGGTTTAGATTGTGCCTTGAAGTCATCTACATCATGTTGGTTTTGGGGCTCCTCATTAGGTCGTCGTGAGTTTTGGCTCCTTGTCAGAAGGAGCTGGGAGATGAGCCTATGATGAGGATCAGAAAGGGGGATGATGTCGTATATGGAGGGGGCAAATTCATGACCTCCCATGTATATGTGCTCGAAGTTTCATTTTGCCTCCTGTTCTATGTGGTCAATAGGAAGGTTGGCCTGAATCTTCACACAGATGTAGTTATACTGTTCTTGTGTGGGGACTATGAAGGCCTGTGCATTAGAGATCTGGGACTCCATGGTGATGTGTGACGGGGCAACGTACAAGTTGGTTAACAAGTGCCAAGTGTGTTTTGGGCTAAGTGTGCAGAGTGTCTGGTGTGTGAACGCTAACAATTTTTCTAAGTGTCCTGCGTGTACAGCGTAAACAGGAGAAAATTTGGCTAAGTATGAAATTATGAACTGTAGTCGTACACGGATGGTGATCTCGGGTAAGAGGAAGTCATTTTGGAATTGTTATGTTGTGTGTATGCTATGCCTTAGACAAAGTGATTCATGTTGGTGGCTGTTAGTACTTAGACTGGTTTGAAGTAGGTGCGAATTGCAGCAAATTCGGCTTTGAAACGGGCTCGTTCTGGGTGTTTTTGTTGAAATAACACTGTAGCGGTACTGTAGCCGTACTGTAGCAGAGTAAACACTGTAGCAAGCGTAAAAACACTGTAGCAGGGTATACGCTAGGACACTGTAGTAGCGTATACGCTGAGACACTGTAGCAGCGTAAACACTGTAGCAGGCATAAAAACACTGTAGCAAGCGTAAAAACATTGTAGCAGCGTATACGCTGGGACACTGTAGCAGTGTATATGCTGAGACACTGTAGCAGCGTAAAAGCATTGTAGCAGCGTAAAAACACTGTAGCAGGCGTAAGAACACTGTAGCAGTGTAGACACTGGGAATTTGAAACAAAGTTAGTGTATGGTTAACAACGTAGATGCTGGAAGACTTGCAAATGGTGAGTTTTAAACAGGGCAGTGTAGACGCTGGAAGGTTTGGAGGTAAGGTTTTAAACTATACAGCGTAAACGCTGAGAGGCTTGCAAAAAACATTATACTCAACAGCGTAGACGCTGAGAGCTCTGAAGCACAACTAGTTTAAGGTAGAGGCCCTCCTTCTAGCGCCAATTTCTGTACCGCCTGAAATCATTGATCTCCGGCTGAAAAGAAAACAGAGACCGTGGGATCACAGGATAAGAACAGAAGACCCTGCCTTCACCTGAGGGCGAGCTGGAATGCACGAAGGCAGAGTACCTTGGGTGGTCCTCACGAGGATCAAACAAAGATTTCCCCGCATGTACGCAAGGTGCTATACGTTGGGTTATGCGTAAACGATGTAGCGAACGTAAACAAAGCATAAACGGCGTAAAACAGATGTAAATAGAGCGTGAGCGTAAATGGGCGTAAACAGAATGCGTATACGAATTAATGCAAATTGTGAACGATTATCGGAAAAAAAATGTAACAATGGCATTACAGAATGAAAGTACAATGCACCGGTCAAACGTAGTTGTGAGTGGAACACAAGGCGAATGAAAGCCCCAGTGGATGCAAGGACAACGGCGACTGGATCACACTGTATGCCTAGTGTAGAGATTGTGTGCTCAGCGTATAGGGTTGTCCAACGTAAGAGGTTTTTGTGCTCTGGTTCTTAGCATAATTGCTCTTTGGTATGATTTCAGATTTTTGCCAGCCAACCTGGGTAAAGTGAAAAATCGGGGTTTTTATATAGGTTGTTATGCTAGAATCGGGTTGGGTGACACATGGTGCGTTGACCGAGTGCACAAGAATGAAATTTACAAGTGTACAGTATGTTACATCCGTTGGGCGTATACGCTGGGTGTATACGCTGTATCTGGTGGGCATAAATGCTTTGGGCGTATACGTAGGGCATATACGCTGGGAGTGTAGGGTGTATACACTGGGTGTATACGCCTGATGTGCTGAGCATATACACTGGGTGTATACACTGTGGATGCTGAGCGTACAGGATGCCAGCGTAAGTGTACAGGATGCCAGCGTAAGCCAAAAATGTACCCAGTGTATACACATGGAAATGCTTCATTTTAAGGTCAAAAATTGATTTTTGGATGCCCAAGAGCTATTGGAGACCCTGGGGAAGCTCCTGGGGGGTTTGGACACTCGATTCTAGCACATTTTGACTCATTTCTGGGGCCCGAAAGTCTATCTACGCTGGCTGCACCCCGACGTATACGCTGGGCATACAGGAATGGAAGACCATCATTTGGAGCCTAAAATTTTATTTTTAAGTGCCTGATACCTATTGGGAACATTTGGGAAGGTTCTGGGGGGTCCAAACGCTTGATTCTGGCACATTTTGACTCATTTCTGGGGCCCAAAAATCTATCTACGCTGGCTGCAACCCGACGTATACGTTGGGCGTACAAGAATGGAAGACCATCATTTGGAGCCCAAAATTCAATTTTTAAGTACCTGAGACCTACTAGGAACCTTGGAGAAGGTTCTGGGGGGTCTGGACGCTTGATTTTGGCACGTTTTGACTCATTTCTAGGGCCCAAAATTCTGTCTACGTTGGCTGCACCCCAACGTATACGCTGGGCGTACAGGAATGGAAGACGATCATTTGGAGCCCAAAATTCGATTTTTAAGTGCCTAAGACCTACTGGGAACCTTGGGGAAGGTTTTGGGGGGTCCGGACGCTCGATTCTAGCATGTTTTGATGAGTTTTTGAGCCCCGAAAGTTGCTGTACGCTGGGCCTTACGCTGGGGATGGGTAGGCCAGCATACAGGATGCATACTTAGTGAAAACCAAGTATTTTGAGCTCAAGATTTGCCAAGTTTGATGCTAGATGTCATTGTAGTATTCTATGGGTCCCAGGGAACTTTTACTTGCTTTCTTTGACTTCTTTTGATGCTATTTTTGAGGCTTTCAAGCTTGGTCATGTTGAGGACCAACATGACTTAGCTTAATTTCTGTCTACATGTGTTAGCCAAAATTTTTTTGTGGTGTTTCAGGTCCCCTCTTCCAGAACCTCCCGCATAATATGGATCTATTCTATGGAAAAGAACTCCCCTTGAGAGAGCGTTTTGGGGAAGGTCTGAGCCCGAAAAAGGGGATAAATTATCTTGGCAACGCCCATTTGGAATATTTTGCAAGGAAACCCTTTAGCCTCCTTTGGGACCCTTACCCACTCCTCCAGCCACTGCTGGAAGTCAAGGCTCCTCTTCGCCTTCTCACTTATGGGAAGTCCATATGAGGGGATGCCAAATAGGTCTGTGAAGAGCTGAGCATCAATGTTAAAGCTTACATGTACGTGATGTACGCGTGTGCAAAAACGCTCTGCCTTTTCGTTGAAGGAGTTGACTAGGATCAGCATTTCACTGGCGGGGACATCAGGAGTTGCAGCTAAAAATAGATGCATTAGCCCCACTGCTTGGATCTTGGTGGTCACCACAACTGGGGCCGTCGAGTGGCCGAGCCAGCGTTGTGCGTCCTTGATGTCGTCGTAGCGGAAGAGGACGGTGCTCGCCTCGTGGCCGAAAATCGTAAGGGTAATCTCCCGGGATTCCCTGACTAAACAGCGTAAAACAAAAGTCAAACTAAAACACTATTACGCAACACTCATAATTTACAACTATACTACGCAAGAATCTACTATACAATAGCCTTACCAGGTCCAAATGGCAAGGGAAATGATGGAAGGTTCCTCTGCACGTCCTCAACGGTAAGGGGCGGATCTAAGGTCCAGTCATTGTGCAGCCACCTGAATTTATGGAAATTCTCAAAAGCCTTAGCATAGAGGGTGGGGTACTCACGCATGTCAAAGCCAATCTGCCCTATAACACCAGCGCACACGTTGCTAGTTGAGGTAAATGCCATTATTGCCGTTTCGGCCCATGCTAACGTATCTCCATTTCCAAATAACCTGTTGTCATGAATAAAAAACCTGTACCATACCACATAGGCTTATCTTATACTTCACATCGATGATAGACATATAACAAGAAAAAAATACAGTTAACAAAATTTGCTTACCCGCCTACGTATTACACTGTGCCTTGTGGGTTTTGGAAATAGGTCAAGACATGGTGAGCCATGAATAGCATGTTATATGCATGATAAAAACTAAACTGAGCCATTTCCCAGATCCAGTTTAAGCACCTTAAGCCTCGGGCGCTAAGTTCTCGGTCCTTGGGACGACCCGTATCAATGGCCCCATCTATCAAGAAGGCCAGAATCCCTTGTGCAGAACCCGCTAGCAGGTGCTCTAAAATGGCACCGGTGATATCGCCAAACAAATCAGACCACACAATGATGTTGTAGTTACACAGTAAGAACTGTAGAAACTCCAGCGCACCCCGTCGAAACCATATGGCCTTCCCTTGCAACCGCGTTTGCGGGGGAGGGACATTGGGGACGATGGGGTTTATACAACACAAAACCCCGACAATATCCAAGACAATCAGAATAGGCTTTAGCGTAATGCTGTACAGAAAACCCAATACATACATTAATGCCTAGATTTACATTTGCATGAATAATATAGAAAACGTATAAATTACGCCTAGTTATCCAGGCTGAAATCGCCCAAACCCTTGCAACAACGCAAGGTTCGTCCCTGACAATGGTGGTAGATGCAACCCCATCAAACCCTCGCATTAACCCGATGTCCATAATTTGAAATCCACATTCACGCAAAAGATACCACGAAAAGTAGACATTAAAACAAACATAAGCATGTAAGGAATGACCTACCGGTTCAAAGGCGTAGGGTCAGAAACATCGACCACTGCCTACGAAACGCGCTCCAGATTTTCTTGCACCTCATCGATTTTGGCCAGTTTTGCATTCTTCCTTTTGATTTTTGGTGCCATTGTAACAGCTTCAGAATTTTTCACCATTTAACACTTGCAAATCTTCATAAAATCACACGCTCTAATCCTTTGCTCTTTCTTCTCTCACTCAACAATAGTTAGGAATTCGAATTCACAACAGCCAGCAGCCTGTCCTCATCAAAAACCACTTACTTATATGCGAGGATCATTGACTTGATATCCGATTTTAGGGGGACTTTCCTAAAATGGAACCCGAAAATCAAGATATTAATGTGGCTAATATCACATGCGCCACTGTCTGAAATGACGTTAAACTACCACATCTTATCGCCTCGTAATCGGGTTGCATTAATTACAGCTTGTTTACAATATTCAAAATTCAGTTAGCCTTCCACGTTCGACGACATCATATCACCTTTCTCCTAATCATTTACGCACTTGGCAGTTTTGTAGGGCAGACGACAAATGGACACAACATTTTCAGCATCTTTAACTTTGACAGGTCCATATAGGAAGGTAGTTAGGCAATTCGACTCCACACTAGTAGACGTTAACCCCCCTTTAGAAGACTTAACCATAGCCGCGTCGGAGACGTCCCCAGAATGGCCAGAACAGTCAATGCGTATGCTAGACTTGGAGGCTGGAGACATAGCTGAAGACCCCCTCAGTGAGGTTTCTATCGTTACGCATAAGGATGAAGCCAAAATGCTTAAAGTCAACTCTTTACTAGACCAGAAAATGCACGATGCCATAAAACAGGTCCTGCAAGACAACATCACAGTCTTCGCATGGTCATATGAGGATATGCCTAGACTAGATCCCAGGTTAATCTAGCATAACATAATCTTAGAACTGAAGATTAAAGAAATTAGGCAAAAGGTACGAAAAATCAAGCCAGAGATCGCGCTAGCCGTGCGTGATGAAATCACCAAATTGTATCAGGCTGGTTTCATTCGTGCGGTCGATTACTCGGATTGGGTATCTAACATTGTAGTCATCCCAAAGAAGACCGAAAGCATATGCATCTGCATAGACTTCCGGGATTTGAATAAGGTCACAATCAAGGATAACTTCCCGCTTCCAAGTATTGATCAACTAGTCGATACGACAGCTGGGCATGCGCTTCTGTCCTTCATGGATGGCTTTTCTGGTTATAATCAGATCCGCATCAACCCAAAACATCAATTGACAACAACGTTCATGACGCCCTTGGGCACTTTCTGTTATACCATGATGCCTTTTGGGCTAAAGAATGCCAGAGCAACGTATTAGCGAGCCATGACATACATCTTTAGTGATTACCTCCTACGAAGACTAAATGATTACGTAGATGATATAGCTATTAAGTCTTTAAAGTCTGAGGATCATTTAGGAGACCTGGAGTTAGTCCTTAAAAGATGCTCCAAATACGAGCTCCGGCTTAACCCAAAGAAGTACGTATTTGGAGTCAAAATCGAACGCATGTTAGGGTTTGTGGTGTTAGAAACTGGCATACGAGTTGAACCTGATAAGGTCAAAGCCATTATCGAGTTAACACCTCCTACAGACCTCAAGCAATTACGCAGGTTATAGCGACGCTTACAATTTATCCGCCGGTTCATCTCGAGATTAAACGATAAGCTACACCCTATGCAACACTTGCTGAAAAAGGGGATTAATTTCGAATGGACCAACGATTGCCAATGTGCATTTGACAGCTTAAAACAAGAACTGCAACATTTACCGATGGTTTTCCCACCACAAAGGGACTTACCGTTTTACATTTACCTCGCAACTTCGGATGTAGCGTTAGCAGCATTACTTTGTCAAAGGAGGGATGATGGGTAGGAAGTGCCCATCTACTACTTGAGTCATGCCCTATGTGCATACAAAACAAGGTACAATGACGTAGAGCGTAATTGCCTAACATTAGTTTTTACGCTTAAAAAGCGTAGGAATTATCTTTTCCGTAGCAAGGTCAACATCATCTGTAAAAACAACATTCTTAGGGCCATTACGCACAACCTATACGAGAGTAGTAAAATAGCTCGCTGGAAGGCTATCATGACAGAATTCGATCTGCATTATATTGGCCAATCATCTACAAAAGGCCAAGCAATAGCTGACCAGTTAATAACGTTACCAATTAACAATCAGGCGACTAAAGAACCAAAGTTCCCTGATGAACATGTACATAGTTTAAGCCCTGTCTTGATAGGCCCCAAAGCAACGTTGCATTTCAACGGAGCTTCAACCGCTAGAGGTGGCAGTGCTGCCACTATTATTATGCTATCACCTAAGGATGTGCGTCTACACGCTTATCGCTTAACCTTCCCCTATACGAACAATAGGGCAGAGTACAAGGGGCTCCTCAGGGGATTACTAACTACCAGTGAACTCGATGTTTGACACCTGATGATTAGGGGCGATTCGATGCTTGTCATAAATCAGATCACAGGAGTCTATGCCTACAAGGCTATACATTTGCAGCCCTACTGTGATAAAGCTAAAGATCTTCTGCGACGATTTGTGACCATCGATGCCCAACACGTGCCACGCACTGACAACACACTGGCCGACGCACTGGCTACACTGGCTTTGAACGTGCCTTCACATCTTTTTGACACTTGCCCGACATTGATAACAGACTACGCAGATCCTATCATTCAGATGGTGCAAATCTCTTCTCTTCTCGAGGAAAGCACACCTGAATGGTACGACGACATTAAAACTTACCTTTCACAGGGCGAGCTACCGTTTGAATTGACACGCGCTTAGAAAGATGCAATCCGCAAGCGGGCTAGGCAATACGTCATCATCAGAGACAACACTCTTTATGGACGCTCCTTTGATGGCATGTTGCTTACTTGCATTGAAAAAAACCAAGTGCAACATATAGTCAACGAAGTTCACGAGGGACTGTGCGGCGGCCACATAGCACCATGGGCTATGGCCCTAAAAATCCGTCGCTTAGGATACTACTGGTCGCGCATGGAAAAGGATTGCCTAACGAAGGTTAAAACTTGTGACACATGTCAGCGTTATGCCAATCTCATACATGTGTCACCTACAGAATTACATACAATGCAGATAACATGGCCATTTCAACGATGGGGACTAGACATTATAGGCCCCATCATGCCAAAATCTTTCGCAGGTCATAGCTTCATCATTACTGCCACTGAGTATTTCACGAAGTGGGTAGAAGCTGTTCCCCTGCAAAAGATCACATCTCAGCAGATTTGCCATTTTATCTTGGACAATATAGTAACCAGATTTGGCCTCCCAATGACTATCATGACCGACAATGGGCCACAGTTTAGTAGCACGAAAACCAAATCCTTCTGTGATAACCTGGGCATTAGACAATCTTTTTCCTCCCCCTATTACCCGTAAGAGAATGGTCAAGCTAAAGCAATGAACAAAGTGATCATCAATCTGCTCAAGAAAATGCTCGATGGTAACAAAAGATGGTGGCACGAACAGATCCTCTATGTGCTATGGGTGTATCGTACTACATGTAGGATGGCTATAGGTAGTACACCCTATAGTCTAGTTTACGGGTCTGAAGCAGTGCTGCCTCTTGAGTTGCAAATTCCTTCTTTGAGAATGGTCCTCTCCATGGTTATAAATGAGGCTCAACACACGAAGTCTCGAATCGCGGATCTGGATTCAGTAGAAGAGCAGCGGATACAGGCTCTTGACACGATTGAAAAGTATCAAGGCAAACAGAGACAGAAACATCGTCACAACCTTCGGTAGCGCCTGATCAAGAAAGGAGATTTAGTTCTCAAGGTCGTACGTGAACCAGTAGGCAAGTTCTCTGCAAACTAGGAGGGCCCTTTCTTGGTAATTGATGCGTACAGAAATGGAGCATTCAAGATAGCAGATGTCAATGGCAATGAATTACTAAACCCTGTAAATCATGTGTATCTGAAGCAGTATTATGTTTTGCAGTGTGTCCGATGTGAACAATTAGGTATGGCAACAATCGTCCACTATGACGCTAAAATGGCAACAATCTTCCGCTACGACGCTAAACTAGTAACAATCGTCCGCTACAACGCTAAACTGGCAACCACTGTCTGCTACGACATAAAATTGGCATTCCTTGCATGCGTCCGCCACGACGCTAAACTGGCACTGACTGTCCGCTACGATGCTAAGCTGGCAAGTTGTAACCATCTGCTACGACATAAAACTGGCAATGTTGTACAGGTCCACCAAGACGAAAAACTGACATCTTTTGCACGCATCCGCCATGATGCTAAACTAGCATCAGTTGTCCACCACGACACAAAACTGGCATAGGTAAGTAGCTATCTGTAGAGACGTAAAACCAGCACAGATCTGTCCTTGGGTCATGACACGAAACTGACATCCACAGCATGGTCTGCTGAGACCATAAATCAGACACACCACCGTCCGCTACGACGTAAAACTAGCACTTCTCGGTCCGCCCATACTTTAAACTGGGACCATGGTCTGCTGAGACTTAAAACTAGCAAAGACAATCTACCAGGACTTAAGACTGGGACTTACAGACTGCTACCATGAAAATCAAGCGAGTGTGATCATCTCTGTACAGCTGCACAACGAACGAGGTGGGATACTGGGACACTCCCAGCATCGCCACCCCACTGGCATCCTACTGATTCCTCGGATGAACTGAGAGGCATCTTACTGATCCCTCGGAGATGCCGTCGCTGCGCCCACTACAGTGATGGTACCTCTGAGAGTTTAGTCTCGCCAGTCGAAGCCCCAACAAAATCCTTGTTGACAACGACCTCGGGGAGCTATGCTAATCATCGCTATCAGACGCTGGCTTCGCAGATTCATCTAGCTGGTTCTTTGCCTAACCAGTTAGGTGCACTGTGTCTGATGTCTTTTGGCGACGATATGCTGGGCCAATCGTCAGGATTGGCAGTTCCGGCCTCATGCTACAGCTCCTTCTTCACGACCTGATCGCTCTATCTCGCATCAAATGACACTTGTTTCGACAACCTCGCCTCTTGTTTGCATGAGCAATGGTGTCCTTTATTTTCTTCTGTGGTTGCAGGTTACTTGCTTCGAGGGTGTGTTTCAAAGGTGCATCCATCTGAGTGGTGAAGAACAACAGCGTTTTGAGATCGCTGCTCAAGTTTGCCTAGCCAGTTAGAACTGCATGCCTATACCTCTCATAATCCTATCCTTAGCTCTTATTTCATTTCATCCCTACCACCTGCTTCTCGAATCCAAAAGCTACATACGCAAACACTCATCTTTCACACTCATAGTGCAATCAAGCCCATAACACGATTAAGCGCTGTAGCATAGATATTACAGAAGTGATGCGTTATGCTCCTTTTGCAAGCATTCCTGCTATAATCTATGACAGAGAAATCTCAGGCTAATGCACTACCCTTGGCTGAAAGCATTCCTATTGACATAAGTGTGCATACATTTCTATGCGTTCAGTAAGCGTATTCCACACTCCTACCATCCTGACTTATTTTACATCTTCCTCGAACCTATTTCCTACTATACCATCCTATCTCTCATTCTCTCTAGCTTTGCTCTTCCATGTTGACAAGGCAACGCTTGAGTAGCCATTGAGGGATGTTGTTGGTGCTTCTACAGATCTAGTGTTTTGTATTCTTTGTCGATGTCTTTTGGGCAAGCCCTCTAGCCGTCAACAAATAGGGGCCATTGAAACACCATGAAAATTGCGAGTCAACCTCAGGCAAAGATTTGCAATTCAAGCAAGGGCACATGTTAGAATTCCAGAAGGGAGAATAAGATAGAGCAACATCAAGAGGCGCGTAGCATCAAGTCTTCAACTTCCTGTGTAGATTCCTAATCTTCCTATGTTTTCTCTATTTATGCTATATCACGCGACGTAGCGTAATGGCGCTTAGCGTGATTCTGTTTAAACATAGTCTAGCATCAGAAGGCTAGTTACTTCGGCATGGGGAGAGGCTTGAGCAGCATAATATGCGGCTTCTCGTATATTTTGCTAAGTCTTTTGTTCAAGGCCAGGTTTACGCTCTGTTACGCACGGCAGCGTAATGAGCTCCAAAACAGTCAAAGGCAAAGTCTAAGAAAGTGCAATAGATTAACCCTTTTCTCTTGGCGTGCGGATTGCTCATCATATGATCATCACGCAACGTAGCGTATCATAGTGTATTCCATCACCAAGCTAGACATCATTTACGCTTCATTACACGCGGCTGCGTAAGCGAGTGTAAAATAGCTTGAATCCATTGTTTCCATGTTATGTTACGCTCGTGCACGCAAAACAGTGCAAATGAGTGTAATATAACCCAAAGACAGTTGAAACATGCCCAACGTGCATCTGTTCTTTACACACACAATACACAAATAAGCGTATTGTGCGTAGTCACAAAGTGTGACACAAAAATGGTCAAGCCAACAGTACCCGAAACATTTGGGACACACGTCATCAGGGTTGCACCTTTTCCACAGGACATCGCAGCCTATAAATACCCCAGTTAACAAAGATACAAGGGCTAGCAAATCAAAGAGGCAAGGACATTTTTTTGAGCATAGGAGCACTTATCACTTTGAGCAGAGACAAAGAGAGCAGCACTCTGGAAATTATTGACAGCATCACCTTCTGGCAGAAACAAAGCACAGTTCGCTTTGGGCATTGGCAACAAGAGTAATCGTTCTTTTGGGGAAGACACAACTTTCTCCATCAGCGATCATTGGCGGTCCTAAACAGAAATTACCTAAGGCGAAAGAAGCTGATCAAAGATCGTGAGATCATCTTGCATGGTTTGCAGACTCTATTGGTCAGAAACAGTTTATCGATAGACATCAGAGCTTGACCTTCCTTGCATCCTAGCTTTGGCCCACGAGGTAGATCGGACTTCTGTTTGGACAGTTTTCTTGTTTTTTTGTGCTTGCTTTACATCAAGTAATCGGGGTCTTCCCAGTGTAACATGATATACAAAATATACATTTTTCAAGTCAAAGCGTAGATCGTGAAAGTACACGTTTCTCTTGTGTTAGCCTCCTCTTATCGTGTTTAACGTTATCATCGTTACAATTCATCTACGTCGTTTTCCCCTCATTTTGCGATTCCTCAAATCAGATCGTTCCACGAGATATTCATAATCTCCATCGTTTTACTGATTAGTAAGTCCCTGTCTGTTCGACAAGACCGTTCAGGGTGCCGTAGATTCATTTTTCCAGCGTAGCCCTCGCACGGATCCGTGGTTAAAACTGTGTATGCGGGATTTTGTTTGGTATTTTCCAGCTGCCGACATTTTTCGTCGTTACAGGAGTGTTGATATTATTGTAATAGTTTTTTGATTTTCTTCCTTTTAACGTTAGGGGATATGTCAACCAGTATGATTCTATATTCAGCGTCCCCTTCACTGATTACGTTAAATGGTAATTCAGCCCAAGGGACGTCTGATGGAATGGCTTTTATGTCAGTGTTTTTAGATGTTTCGATATTTGGCGAGCTCTCTGTGTTATTTTCCACTTGAGAAGTTGTATGTACAGTGTCAAACGTGGGTGTTTCTGTTTTAGGAGGCTCTTGTTCTATGTTTGAAGGCTTATTGCTTACCGGTGGATGCACATTTTTATCATTTTGTTTAGGCTCTTCAAGTTCAACCTCCGAGCCTTGGTCCATGTCCACGTGTGATGAGATAATAGGTGTAGCGGTTTCCCCATGTATAATGATTTCACCGCCTTCATAAGGCAGGTGGATCTCCTGGTGTACAGGGGAGGAGATAGATCTTAGTTGGGCCAACAAGGGTCTTCCTAATATTAGGTTGAACCCTGGCATCTCATTGACTACTAGGAAGTCGGCAGATGTGGGGAACTGGTCTCCCGCTATAAAATCTAAGGTTATTGTGCCTTTTACCATTACGCGTGACTCGCTAAATGACTTTAAACATGTAGTTGTGGTTGGTTTAATTAATTCAGTAAGCCCCAATTGTTCAACAATGGGATATGGAATAACATTTGTTGCGGCTCCATCATCTACATGGACCCTATGTATCTTGAACTGGTTGATACGTATCGTTATGAACATGGGGGTTGTTGTTATTTCACCTATTTTCTTGTCCACCTTAATACTGTCATCATGGAAGCTTAATGGTTTAAGAGTTGTCCTGTGAGGCGAGTACATCACCACATGAATGGAGGATTCATTTGGGGGCAAATCCTCGCTTACCGGGATTGACGTTAACATATGTACCAAAGCTTCCTAGTGTGTTTGGGATGTTAGGACCAAGTTGTACAAGCTTAGTGAAGTGTTCTTTTGTTTCAGTGCTTGGGTAACTTGTGTAACGATAGAAAACGTCGGTAGCTGGAAATACCGACCGATATTCCGGCGTACACAGTTTTAACCACAGATCCGTGCGAGGGCTAAGCTGGAAAAATGAATCCGCGGCACCCTGAACGGTCTTGTCGATCAGACAGGGACTTACGGGTTAGTAAAAGAATGCAAAGTGCGTAAAAGAGAGCGATCTGATTCGAGGGACCGTAAAGCAAGGGGAAAATGATGCGGTCGGATTGCAACGGCGATAATGCTAAACACGATGAAAGGAGGCTGGCAAAAGAGAAACACGTAGCTTCAAGATCTGCGCTTTGACTTACAAATGTATATTTCGTATGAGAAATTACATTGGCGAATCCCCGATTACAGGATGTGAAACAAGCACAGAACAACAAGCAAAACGGTTTAAACAGAAGTCCGATCTACCTCGTGGGCTAAGCTGAGATGCAAGGCGGGCCAAGCTTTGACGTCTACCGATCAATTGTTTCTGATTGATAGAGTCCTTTCAGCAAAAAGATTGCTCCTGTCACTGGTACTTAATTTGAACTGTACTCTGTTTCAGCTGTAAGATGATGATGTCCATGATTGCCAAAGCGCTGTTTCTCTGTATCTCTGCTCCAAAGTGCTAAGTGCTCTGGTGCTCAGAAATATGCTATTTGCTTCTTTGATTTGCCAACCCAAATTTTTTGCCAACCAACCCCTGTATCTTTGTCAACTGGGGTATTTATAGGCTGCGACACTTCGCAGAGAAGGTGCAACTCTGATGATGTGGGTTCCGGATATTACGGGCCCTGCTGGCATGATCTTTTAAGTTAGACTGTGACTACGCACAACACGCTTGTTTGCATGTTGTGCGTGTGAAGAGTAGGCATATGCTGAGCGTACTTTAGGCTGCATTCAGGCAGTATTACGCTCATTCGCGTTGCGTTGCGTGTATGAGCGTAATCTGGAGTAAAAGCCATAAGCTCTCTACGCGACTGTGCGTAATGAATGCGTAAATAAGGCGTGGTTTACGCTCGCTACGCAGCTGCGCGTGATGAAGCGTAAACAAGGCGTGGTTTACGCTCGCTACGCAGCTGCGCGTGATGAAGCGTAAACAATGTACAAGTTACGCTCACTACGCAGCTGCGCGTAATGAAGCGTATAAGCAATGTACAACTTGACAACATACACCATGGTACGCACCGCCGCGTAGCGAGCGTAAAGACAAGTTATCCATGTACTACAAGAAAAAATGCCAACCTGTTGTGCTTTTCTGAACTCTTCCTACGACTGTCTTGAAGCTTATTATGCTCATCACGCTGCCATGCGTAATAGAGCGTAAACCCATCCTTTGAACCAATCTGATGTGCGTTTTTGTTGGAATTGCGAATCTTTGCTTGAGGTCGATCCATAATTTTCACGGTGTTTCAATGGCCCCTCTTTGTTGACGGTTAGAGGGCGTGCCCGAAGGATGTCGACAAAGAATGTGAAACACCGGATTGGTAGAAGCAAGAACAGTGGTCATCCATGGCTACTCAAGTATTTCTCTGTCTATGTGAATCGAGAAAGATTGGCGGGTATAGGAGACAAAGGGATGTAACTGGAAACAGGTTCGAAAAAATGCGACATGTATGTTTATTCAGGTCAATAGGAATGCTTTCAGACGAGCGTAGTGCGTCAATATGAGATGTCTCTATTACAAATTGTAGCAGGAATGCGTGCAAAAAGAGCATTACGCATCACTTTCTGCGATATCTCTGCTAGTGTGTGTGGAAAATGAATACTTGCATATGTAAATGTTGCGTATGGGAATTGGGTGGTGGGGAGGAAGGAAACAAGAGATAAGGGTAAGACTGTGCGAGGCTAAGTGGTCGGGCAAACCTGAGTAGCCATTTCAACGCGCTGTTGTACTCTGCCGCTCAGATGGATCGCACCTTTGGACGACATCCTCCAAGGCAGGTAACCTGCAACCACGAAAGAAAACAAAGGACACCATCGCTGATGAACCGAAGGCGAGATTTTCTTGCAACCAACGTTATCTGATGTTAGATAAATAAGCTGTAGAGAAGGAGCCAGGGCGCGCGGGCAGAGCTGCCAATCCTGATGATTCGGCTCTGCATATCTTCACCAAAAGGGCATCAGACGCAGTGCAGCTAACTGGCTGCACCAGGAATCGGCCAGATGAATCTGCGAGGCCGGCGTCCGATAGCGATGATTGGCGGAGATTCCCGGGGCCATTGCCATCAAGGATTTTGTCGGGGCTCCGACTAACGAGGCTAAACTCCCAGAGGTGGTACCACTGCAGTGGACGCGGTGGCGGCATCTCCGAGGGATCAGTAAGATGCCTCTTTGCTTAACCAAGGTATCAGTAGGATGCCAGTGGGGTGGCGATGCTGGTACTATTTCAGTATCCCACCCCGTCTGCGGTGCAGCTGTACAAGAATGATCACGCTCGCTTGAACATGGTAGCGGTCTGTACATCCCAGTTTTAAGTCTTGGTAGACTGCCGTTACTGGTTTTAAGTCTCAGCAAATCATGGTCCTAGTTTAAAGTCCGGGCAGACCGAGAAGCGCTAGTTTTATGTCGTAGCGGACGGTGGTAAGGCTGGTTTATGGTCTCAGCAGACCGTGTTGTGGATGTCAGTTTCCATTCATGACCCAGGGACAAGGCTGTGCTAGTTTTACGTCCCAGCAGACGGCTACATACCTATGCCAGTTTAGCGTTGTGGCGGATGCGTGCAAAAGATGTCAGTTTTTCGTCTTTGCGGACCTGTACAACTTTGCCAGTTTTACGTCGTAGTGGACGGTTACCATTTACCAGTTTAGCGTCGTGGCGGACGCGTGCAAGGCATGCCAATTTTACATCGTAGTGGACGGTCAGTGCCAGTTTTATGTCGTAGCAGACGTGCAACGCCAGTTTTACGTCGTAGCGGACGATTATTGCAATACCTGCTGTCAACACCGTAGATGCCGCTAGATGAAATATCGCTTCAAGTATATGTGATTTACAGGGTTTGCTAATTCGTTGTCGTTGGCGTCTGCTAATTTGAACGCTCCGTTGCCATATGCATCGACCACCAAGAAAGGGCCTTCCCAATTTGCAGAGAACTTGCCTACTGGTTCACACACAGCCTTGAGAACAAGATCTCCTTTCTTGATCGGGTGCTGTTGAAGGTTGTGGCGATGTTTCTGGCGCTGTTTGTCCTGATATTTCTCAATCGCAGCAAGAGCTTGTATCCGCTTCTCTTCTACTGAATCCAAATCCATTATCCGAGCCTCTGTGTGTTGAGCCTCATTTATAATGGTGGAGAGGACCATTCTCAGAGAAGGAATTTGCAATTCAAGAGGTAGCACTGCTTCGGATCCGTAAATGAGGCCATAGGGCGTACTACCCGTAGCTGTCCTACACGTAGTACGATATGCCCATAGCACATAGAGGATCTGTTCGTGCCACCGCCTTTTATTGCTGTCGAGCATTTTCTTGAGCAAATTGATGACTATTTTGTTTGATGCTTCAGGTTGACCATTTGCCTGCGGGTAATAAGGAGAGAAAAAAGACTGCCTAATGCCTAGGTTTTCACAGAAGGATTTTGTATCCATGCTACTAAACTGTGGCCCATTGTCGGTCACAATAGTCATCGGGACGCCAAATCGGGTTACGATATTGTCCAAGATAAAATGGCAAACTTGTTGGGATGTGATTTTCCGCAGGGGGACAGCTTCTACCCACTTCGTAAAGTACTCAGTAGCGGTAATAATGAAGCTATGCCCTACAGAAGATTTTGGCATGATGGGTCCTATGATGTCTAGTCCCCATCGCTGAAATGGCCATGTTATCTGTGTCGTATGCAATTCTGTGGGTGACACGTGGATGAGGTTTGCGTGCCGTTGACACGTGTCACAGGTCTTGACCTTCGTCAGGCAGTCTCATTCCATGTGTGGCCAGTAGTATCCCAAGCATCGGATTTTCAGGGCCATAGCCCTTGGTGCTACGTGGCCACCACACAGTCCCTCGTGAACGTCGCCGACTATGTGCTGTGCCTAGTCTTTGTCAACACAGGTAAGCAACACGCCATCAAAGGAGCGTCGACAAAGAGTGTTGTCTCCGATGATGATGTATTGCCTAGCCCGCTTACGGATTGCGTCTTTCTGTGCGCGTGTTAATGTAGATGGCAGCTCCCCTTGCAAAAGATGAGTTTTGATGTTATCGTACCATTCAAGCGTGCTTTCCTCGATAAGAGAGGAGATTTGCGCCACCTGAATGACAGGGTCTACACAGTCTGTAATCAATGCAGGGTAGGTGTTAAGCAGGTGTGAAGGCACGTGTAAAGCCAGGGTGGCAAGTGCGTCAGCCAGCGTGTTGTCAGTCCTCGGGACGTGTTGGGCGTCGAAGGTAGTAAATCGTCTCAGAAGGTCTTTAGCTTGATCGCAGTAGGGCTGCAAATGTACAGCCTTGTAGGCGTAGACCCCCGTGATTTGATTTATGACTAGCATCAAATCACCCCTAACTGCCAGGTGTTGAACGTCGAGCTCACCTGTAGTTAGTAACCCCTTGAGGAGCCCCTCGTACTCTGCCACATTGTTTGTACAAGGGAAGATTAATCGATAAGCGTGTAGACGCACATCCTTAGGCGATAGCATAAGGATAGTGGCAGCATTGCCACCTCTGGCAGTTGAAGCTCCGTGAAAGTACAACATTGCTTCGAGGCCTGTCGAGATAGGGCTTAGACTATGTACATATTCGTCTGGAAACTCTGGCTCTATGGTTGCGTGATTGTTAATCGGCGAAGTTGTTAACTGGTCAGCTATCGCTTGGCCTTTCGTGGATGATTGACCAATATAGTGCAGATCGAATTCCACGGTGATAGCCTTCCAGCGAGCTATTTTGCTACTCTCGTATAAGCTATGCGTAATGGCTCTAAGGATGTTATTTTTACAAATGACGTTAACTTGACTACGAAAAAGATAATGCCTACATTTCTTGAGCGTAAAAACTAATGCTAAGCAATTACGCTCAACGTCGTTGTATCTTGTCTTGTACACGCATAGAGCGTGACTCAGGTAGTAGATGGGCATTTCTGACCCATCATCCCTCTTTTGACAAAGCAACGCTGCTATTGCTATGTTCGAAGTTGCGAGGTAAATAAAAAAAGGCAGATCCCTTTGTGGCGGGAAAACCATCGGTAGATGTTGCAGTTCTTGTTTTAAACTGTCAAACGCACGCTGGCAATCGTCAGTCCATTCAAAATTAACCCCCTTTTTCAGCAAATGTTGCATAGGATGTAATTTGTCGGTTAACCTCGAAATGAATCTGCATATAAACTGTAAGCGTCCCTGTAACCCGCGTAATTGCTTGACGTCTGTGGGAGGTCTTAACTCGACAATGGCTTTGACCTTGTCAGGGTCAACTCGTATGCCGGTTTCTGATACCACAAACCCCAGCATGCGTCCGATTTTGACTCCGAATACGCACTTCTTTGGGTTAAGCCGGAGCTCATGTGTGGAGCATCTTTTAAGGACTAACTCCAGGTCCTCTGAATGATCGTCTGACTTCAAAGACTTCATAGCTATGTCGTCTACATAATCATTCAGCCTTCCTAGGAGGTAATCACTAAAGATGTATGTCATGGCACGTTGATACGTCGCTCCTGCATTTTTCAGACCAAAAGGCATCATGGTGTAGCAAAACGTCCCCCAGGGTGTCATGAATGTTGTGGTCAACTAATGTTCTGGGTTAATGCGAATCTGGTTATAGCCTGAAAATCCATCCATGAAGGACAGAAGCGCATGCCCAGCTGTTGTATCCACTAGCTGGTCGATACTTGGCAACGGGAAGTTTTCCTTGATTGTGGCTTTGTTCAAATCCCGGAAGTCTATGCATATGCATATGCTCCCGGTCTTCTTCGGCACGACCAAAATGTTAGATACCCAGTCTGAATAATCGACTGCGCGGATGAAACCAACCTGGTATAGCTTAATTATCTCATCACGCACCGCTAGCGCGATCTCTGGTTTGATCTTGCGTGCCTTTTGCCTAACCGCTTTAACCTGTGGGTTGAGGATGATATTATGTTGGATCAATCTAGGATCTAATCCAGGCATATCCTCGTATGACCATGCAAAGACAGTAATGTTGTCTTGCAGGACCTGTTTTATAGCGTTGTGCATTTTTTCGTGTAACAGAGAACTGACTTTGAGCGTTTTAGTCTCACCCCTATGCGTAACGATAGGGACCTCAAGAAGGGGGTCCTCAGTTATGTCCCCAGCTTCCAGGTCTAGCGTGCGCGTTGACTGTTCTGGCCATTCTGGGGACATCTCCGATGCAGCTATGGTTACGCTTTCTAAAGGGGGGTTATCGTCTACTAGTGCGGAGTCCAACTATCTTATTAAGTTCCCGTATGAGCCTATCAAAATGAATGGTGTTGAAACTATGGCATCCATCCTCCGTCTGTCCTGCAAAACCAGCGAGTGCGTAAATGGTTAGGAGACAAGTGACGTGATGTTGCCAAATGTGGAAGGCTAATTGAATTTTGAATAATATGGACAAGGCTTGTAATCAATGTAACCTGATTACGAGGCGATAAGATGTGGTAGTTTAACGTCATTTCGGACAGTGGAGCGTGCGATATCGTCCGAATTAATATCCGGATTTTCGGATTCCATTTCAGGAAAGTTCCACTTAGATCTAATATTAAGTCGGCGATCCTCGTGTATAAGTAAGTGATTTTGCGATAAGAAGTGGTTGTTGGCAATCGTGAATTTGAAGAAGAAGGGAGAGCAGAGAAGAAGAAGAGCAGAGAAGAAGAAGAGCAGAGAACTAGGGCGTGGAACCTTGCGAGGATTTGCAAGTAGGCTATGAAGAAGTTCTACAACTATCATGATGGCACCGAAGGCGAAGAAGAAGAATGCGAAACTGGCTAAAATTGACGAAGTGCAGGCGACTTTGAATCGTGTTTCGCAGGCGCTGATTGATGTTTGCGACCCGACGCCTTTTAACCGGTAGGTCATTCTTATATGTCTATTTTGTTTTTCTTGAATGTGTTTTGCATGAATGCGAATGTCAAAATTGCGGACCTTGGGTTAATGCGAGGGTTTTGGTGAGGTTGTGTTTATCGCCGTTGTCAGGGACAAACCTTGCGTTGTTGCAAGGGTTTGGGCGGTTTCGGCTTGGTTGCGTTTTACGAATTCTGTGTTAGCTGTGCAAATGTAGATGTAGGTGTTAATGAGTCTTGGCTTTTTCGCTACAGCATCGCGCTGAAGCCCATCCTGATTGTGCTGGATATCATTGGGGTTTTATGCTGGGTGAACCCTATCGTCCCAAATGTTCCTCCCCCTCACACAAGAGTGCAGGGGAAGGCCATTTGGTTCCGAAAGGGAGCGCTGGAATTCCTGCAGTTTTTACTGTGCAACTTCAGCATTATTATCTGGTCCGATGTGGCCAGAGATGTTGTTGGTGCCATTTTGGAACACCTATTGCCTGGGTCTTCGCAGGGGATTCTAGCATACCTGACTGACGGAGCCATCGAGACGGACCATCCCGAGGACTAAGTGCTCAGCTCCCGCGGCTTGCAGAGCTTACACTGGATCTGGGGCATGGCCCGTTTCAACTGTTATCACATGTATAACATGCTGTTTGTGGCTTGTCATGTGTCGACATACTTCCAGAACCCACAAGGCACAGTGTATTATGCAGGCGGGTAAGCAGATTTTGCTAACTGTATGATCTCTATTTTTGGTTTATAATGTCTGTCATTGATGTAAACGGAAAGAGAAGTCTACATGTAAGCTTACGCTGTATGGTACAGGTTTTTCATATGCGACAACAAGCTAATCGGCGACGGCGATACGCTGCCCTGGGCCGAAACGGCAATAAAGGCATTTACCGCGACTAACAACGTTCGTGCTGGTGTCATCGGGCAAATCGGCCACGAGATGCGTGAGTATCACTCCCGTTATGAGCATTTTTTCAAGAATTGCCAGGGACTCGGGTGGTTGCACGAAGACTGGACCCTGGATCCACCCCTCAGCGTCGAGGACGTGGAGAGGGAACTCCCACAATTCCCATTGCTGTTTGGCCCCAGTAAGGTTGCCGCATGTTTTAATGTTGCTTGCGTAGTTGTGAGTTATGAACATTGCGAATGAACACTGCGACAATGTTTTTGTTTTGTCTTGCGTTTCTGGCTTGCGTTTTTGGCTTGTAGTCAGGGAATCCCGAGAGATTACCCTTATAATTTCCGGCCGCGAGGCAAGAGATGTCCTCTTTCGTTACGGGGACATCAAGGAGGCACAGCGTTGGCTCAGCCACTCGGCGGCCCCAGTTGCAGTGGTCACCAAGATCCAGGCCGTAGGGCTAATGCACCTATTTTTGGCTGCAACCCCTGATGTCCCTACCAGCGAGATGATAGGCCTGGTCAACTCCTTTAGTGAGAAGGCAGATCGTTTCAACACATGCGTGCATAACGTGCGTGTAAACTTCGATATCAATGCTCAGCTCTTCTCGGACCTGTTTGGCATCCCTTCCAGCGGCCTTCCCGTAAAAGTGAAGACCACGAGGAGCGTCAGTGGAGGAGCTTCTGCAGGAGTGGGCAAGAATCCCTAAGGGGACCAAGGGGTTTCCTTGTGAGCAATTTGAGTTGAAGACCGCCAAGAAGCTTTATCCCCTTTTTCGGGCTCAGAACTTCCCCAAAACGCTCTCGCAGGCGAGGTTCTTTTCAGTAGAACAAATGCATATTATGGGAGAGGTGTTGGAGGAGGGAGCCTGTTTTGATTGGGGGAGCCATCTTGCCAAGGGGTTGCGCAATGAAATGGTCAAGCTTCGCGAGAAGCTTGAGTCCCGCTTCAACGTGCACCATGCCTTTTTCATAGCTGTTCTCCGGCAGTTTGCCGAGTATCTGGTCGTTCAAAGGAATGGGGTCTGGGTACAGCAAGACCGAGACCAACTATCCAAACCTTGGATTGCCCACATCCTTAGCACTACCCATGGGCAGGATCTGCCGGAAGGGATCGGAGAGTCGATGTCTGTGACAACTAAAGGCATGACGGCACCTCGAGTGCGAGGTCTCGACAGTGTAGGCGGGATAATGCCTACCTACACCGGCAACGCCTCGCGGGGGAAGCACTTGGCAGAGGAAATCGTGGAGCCTGTAGCTCAACGGAAGAGGCTCTGCCTGGCTGAGGCCCCTGGAGGCGAGGCAGGCCACACCGTTAGGCTCACGGTGCAGTGGACCAAGCCTCCGCCTGGTAAGTGTAAACAGTCTATACACAATGGTTCATTTAGATAAGCTGGAATTATACCCTAACGCATGGGGATGTAAGCAGCGAAAACGACATGGCACTTGACCCCTGAGACAAGGGCGATAGTACTAAGCCGTGGGGAGGGGGCCTCAATTTTGGAAGAAGAGGCCCCAGCTGTTAATACGAGCCGTGTGGAGGTTCCAGTGCGTGAGGCGGCCCCAGCTATTGGCGGAAGCTGCATACAGACTAGGGTGCGTGAGGAGGCCCCAGCTACTGGAACCAATGACACACAGACTCCGGCGCGTGAAAGGAAAAGAAATACGGAGGATGCTGATGAAGTTGCTACTGGCACCGGTAGAGGTAACGAGTGCGTTAGCGTATTTTGAAAGAATTTGTAAATAGGTAATGTCTAACCTGATTTACGCTATAGGGGAAGAAGAACGTCTGCTACTGTTAACAAAACATGGAGAGACTTCCCCGATAATTTTTCCTTCATGGAAGGCATCATCAACGACATGATCGAGCGTCTGGAATGCATCGAACCTGGCGCTGGTAAGTTAATCAAAGTGACTGTGTAATGTCTTGGTGATAATATGTCATCTGTCTTGATGCTTGTTTTCTATCAGGAGCTCGCCTCTGATGGGATCCCGCGGAGCCCATTGACCTGGACACAGCGGAGCCCCCATCTGATGGGGCAGTCGTGCCACGCCACATTTATGAGGAAATGCGTAAATGTGCGTTACACTCGACACGCTCCGTATGGGAAAGCAGGAATGTCAATGAGGACCTATGGAAGAAGCTGCAGCGGTCAGAACAGAGGGTTGAATCTTTGAGTAAAGAAGTCGAGGACCTAAGGGTGTGATATGAGTTCCTACAGGCTCGAGTGACAGGGGATGAAGACTGGTTTACTGCTGTCATTGATCACTCCCGTTATTGGACAGCGATCAAGAACAATGTACAGACCAGTCGAGCGTTAGTAGAGCAAAGGATGCAAATAGAGCTCCTTGCTCAGAAAAGTCGAGACTGAAGGGACTACTGTGTGGGCGTACAGGAATGGGGGCAGAAGGAGAAGGACCACAAGCACGTATACAAAAGGGAAAGTGCCACATACAAAAAATGCTACCGCGATTCTACTGTTAAAGCTCGATCCTTGGAGGTCTTTGTGGACACCATCGGAGCGTCTGAAGCTTTCAAGAAGTTTGAGGAACAGGTGACCGTAACTGCATCTCCAGAGAGAAAAATGGTCTTCCCTGGGAATCAAGCTTCAATCCCTATTTTCTTCCCAGATCCTCCCTCTTGGAGCAGCATGGAGAAAGGGAAGGTGAAGGCAGGGGCGGCTTCGGGTGAGGATGTGTGGCAAGACCTGACAGAGGACGAGATCATGTAGCGTTTATGGGCTGGCTTGGACAAGCTTCCTTTTGCTGCGGAAGCAGGGCCGTCTCGAGGAAGTTTACGCATGGCTTAGCCAGAACATTTTCCGACATAGTGTTGCCTATTCTAATTTTTATGTTATTTGTATTTCAGGTACCAGAAGCAGGTAGAGGCCGTACGCCAGCTGAGGGGCTGGGAGAGGAAACAGTGGACGCAGAGGTGGAACATAACTGTGAAGAGCGTCTTCCTGTGGAGCCAACCCCCGAAGGAGAGCCTCATGAAGAGGCAATCTTTCATGAAGAGATAATTCCCAGAAACGATGGCCCACTGGAGGATGACCCTTTGGAGCTCGATTTAGAGTTGAAGGACATTGGTGACAGTGGCAGCAGGGGAAATGCATGATTTTGTTGATGTTGGTGTAATATCAGTTTTACAAATGACTTGAAAAGACATGTTATAAAACTTGATTGAATATTAACTGCCTATCATGTTTTGTTTTTGCAAATAATAATAATGGACCATAAGTCTTAGTTTAAAGCCCTTGCGGGCTGACTGCGTGAATTGGCTACTAGTTTAAGGCTTTTGCGGGCCAACTGCGTAAATTGTAAATTAGCTACTAGTTTAAGGCCGTTGCGGGCCAACTGTGTAAACTGTAAATTAGCTACTAGTTTAAGGCCGTTGTGGGCCAACTGCGTAAATTGTAAATTAGCTACTAGTTTAAGGCCGTTGCGGGCTAACTGCGTATGTTGTAACAAAATGTAACCCTGGAGACACGCGTAAAGAAATGAGGATGCGTAACTAACGTGCGTATGAGAACACATGCAAAGACAAAAATGCAAAGCGTAAATACAGAAGGCGAATGTCGCGTAAAAGCATACTGAAACAAAGGAAACTGGTGGATGGATAAGCATGATAACTTACATGAGTGTACGTAGAAGACCTTCGTTCAACCGTCAGTACACAATTGTCTCCTAGCGGCTTTTATGTTAAACGTTGCGTAAGGGTGAGGAGGTTTGCAGTTCGACTCCTCTACGCTGTCATCCGGAAATGGTAGGTTGGCCCAGGCTAGATCGTCATCATTGTCATTATTCTGTTCAGGGGCTTGGAGAGGGGACTGATCGTCAGCCGTTTCGATCTCCGAATCCCGTTCTTCTTCAATGTTGTTAAC